>OX632361.1:5524696-5536588 GCA_951751655.1 Ophion costatus | reverse complement strand
AAAGAAAAGAACAGAGAGACAGAGAGACAGAGATACAGAGAGACAGAGAGACAGAGAGACAGAGAGACAGAGAGACAGAGAGACAGAGAGACAGAGAGACAGAGAGACAGAGAGACAGAGAGACAGAGAGACAGAGAGACGGAGAGACGGAGAGACAGAGAGACGGAGAGACGGAGAGACAGAGAGACGGAGAGACGGAGAGACGGAGAGACAGAGAGACAGAGAGACAGAGAGACAGAGAGACAGAGAGACAGAGAGACAGAGAGACAGAGAGACAGAGAGACAGAGAGACAGAGAGACAGAGAGACAGAGAGACAGAGAGACAGAGAGACAGAGAGACAGAGAGACAGAGAGACAGAGAGACAGAGAGACAGAGAGACAGAGAGACAGAGAGACAGAGAGACAGAGAGACAGAGAGACAGAGAGACAGAGAGACAGAGAGACAGAGAGACAGAGAGACAGAGAGAGAGAGAGAGAGAGAGAGAGAGAGAGAGATTTTGATTTGATTGTTTTATTAAGCCCTAGTAAACTATGGGGCTAAAGGTATAATTATAAGATTATAAAATTGGTGAGTCACATGGACATTGCGCAACCTATTTTAGCAACTACAAACTATACGACTATAATGTTGGAGTTACCTCATTAACATTTCAACACATAGTAAAACAAAGTATAGTGATAAGGATATAACCAAATAATACAAAGAATAGTGATAAGGATATAAACCAATAATACAAAATATAGTGATGAGAATATAAACGAAATAATACAAAATATAGTGATAGGAATATAACCGAAAGAATACAAAATATGGTGATAAAAATATAAACCAAATAATACAAAATATAGCGATAAGAATATAAACCAAATAATACAAAATATAGCGATAAGAATATAAACCAAATGATACAGAATATAGCGATAAGAATATAAACTAAATAATACAAATAATACAAAATATAATGATAAGAATATAAACCAATAATACAAAATATGGTGATAGGAATATAAACAAAATAATACAAAATATAATTCGAACAACAAAGTCGCAACAGGAGAGGGAAGCAAAATAGCTAACACACTGGAGCTGCAATCTCAGTTTGGAATAAATGAATATGGAGTCGTGCTTTAAAAATTGGAAGCGTTGGGGAATTCTTGATATCGGATGGCAAAGAGTGCCAAAAGTAAGCAGCCGATAATGCAAAACATTTATGAAACATCGTAGTTCGATGTATAGGGATAGAAAAAGTATTAGGAGGAAACCTGTCAGAACTTCTGTTGGAGCGTTCATTGAGTGGGAGCAATTCACGAAGGTAAGATGGACATTTCAAGTATAATATCCGATAAGTAATTATACCAAGAAAATATAAGCGTCTATTTTTTACCGATAACCAATTCAAGCGATGACGATAGGGCGTAATATGGACGTCACGGCGGATGTCAAAAATAAAGCGTATGCAACAATTTATTAACTTTTGTAATGTGGAATTGAGTTCATCCGTAAGATCATGGTATACCAAGCAGCAATAATCTAACTGCGGGAAAATCAAGGAAGATACCAGCTTTATTCGAAGATCCACAGATAACGAACTTTTGTGGAACTTTAGTCTAAAAAGAGCACGGTGAACTTTTTGTGACACTGCAGAGATATGACGTCGCCACGATAAGTTTGGTAAAAAATATACCCCAAGGTTTAGTACCTCCGTTACAAAGGGTAATGACACTCCGTTTACGCTGATCTTCATGCAACTGGTAAGATCAATATTGCGGATGTAAACATTGCTCCCCAGAATCATTGCCTTAGATTTCGAAGCATTTAAAGTCAACCCGTTTGCCATGGCAAATTCCGATATTGTAATTGCATCTTGGGATATCTTAGCAATTGCATTCTCCAGGTCACCTGGATAACAATGTAAATATAATTGTGTATCATCAGCAGATATCATTATATTGGAGTAACGTAAATTTATACTGATATCATTAATATAAAGCGAAAAAAGAAGAGGGCCAAGGACAGAGCCCTGCGGCACACCCTTGTTAGTGGGTAGCCAGGCAGAGCAATGACCCTGACCATCGATAACCGTCTGAGTTCTACCAGTCAAATAAGAGAACAGCCAACACAAGGTATCGATGGAGAATCCCATCGTTCTTAGTTTAAGAAGCATTTGTAGATGAGGTACCGTGTCAAATGCTTTGCTGAAGTCAAAAAGGATAAGGATTGTTAACATCTTTTGGTCAATACCCCGACGAATGTCATCAGAAACTCGTAATAGGGCCGTCTGTGTGCTGAAAGCTTCTCGAAAACCAGATTGGCGTTGGTTAAGTATGTTATTTTCATTGAGATAAGTATTGATCTGCATATAGATTATCCGCTCAAAGATTTTAGAGAACTCCGCGAGATTAGCTACTGGCCGAGTGTCAGACGGAGATCTAGGCTTATTTATTTTGCAAAGAGGCCGAATAAAAGCTTGTTTCCATTGACAAGGGAATTGAGCACGATTAATCGAAAGGTTAAATATACTTGTAAGCATCGGGAGAATAGAAGATTTAGCTTTCTGAATTTCAAACGAGGAGATACCGTCCGGCCCTGACCGGAGTGAGGACGAAACGCTAGAGTTGAGGTATCGAGCAACTGTATCAATGGATATTGGTAAAAAACAAAAAGAGTGTCGAGGTTCAGGTATGGAATTGATGCGGGATAATACTTCGATTAGCGAAAGTTGTGTACCATCATTGGAAATAGACGCAAAAAACGTATTTAGCTGGTCCGAACTAAAGAAGCTGAGAGGAGAGGAAAAGCTGGATCTGACAAGTCCCAATGACGCAAGCTCGTTCCAAAGTCTCGATGGTTCTTCAATAACGACCAGTCTATTATAAAGATACTGCTCCCTCGCATGTCGCAGCTTGATTGTTACCTGATCCCTAAAGTTACGGTAAGCAGCATAAGCTGACACATTATTAGACCGTTTTGCACGTTTAAATAAAATACTGCGCGTTTTAAGCATCTCCTTGAGCTCAACAGTAAGCCAAGGGGTCGGTCGCCTTCGTACATTGAATTCACACACAGGTGCACAAATATCAAACGCTTCGTTAAGTGATCGCGTGAAGGAGTCAACAAGTTGGTCGACATCACCGGAGAACTCTGATAACATTTGATTTGTATTAAGGAGATGACAGATTGAAAGATCTATCATACTACAGAAATCCGATTCATTGAATTTTTTAAGACACCTTCTTTTAACCTTACGAGAGGTCGAGTCCGGTAGACGGAAATCAAATATTAGCGTGAGCATATCATGTCCAGCTATAAAGGGGGCTGTAGATTTAGAGAAAGTGTCGACGAACGGAACCCCTTGTAGAAAGAAAGGGTTGAACTCGTGAGTGGACAATGGGGGCGGAAAACCGTGGATTCTCCGGCGAGGTCAAACAAAAACTCTACGTTGGTTTTTTTTGGGCTTTAGCCCTTAGAAGGGCTGTTTGGGGGTTTTCGGTCCTTACAAGGACGGTTTGGGGTGGTGAGGAGAAAAAGCGGAAATCCGGTTAAGGGGAAGCAAGGGTCATCGTAGGGTACGCTGATTTAAGGAGGGGCTTATTGGGAACGAGCGGAGGGGGGCATGTCGGCGAGGACCTTTCGGGGCGACGGAGGAGGGGAGGGAGACCTTCCGAGGAGCGAGGAAGGAGGGGAAAGGGGGGGAGGAACGTCGAGGTCGGTGGCCACCTTGTCGAATAGGGCGTCGAAGCCCTCCTTGCCGAGCGTGGCCCCACAATCTTCGAGGGGTGGGGAGCGAGGGGAGGCTGGGATGATAGAGCGGGGAAGGGGCGGGGGAAGGGGAACCTTAAAATCCGACGCCGGCGGGGTGTTTTCCGTGGCAGTCGGGAAGGAAAATCCCTTGCGTCCCCAAGGGGGTAATGGCATCCACCGCCGAGGATCTGGAGCGCGCCGAGTAATTCGGGCTCCGGATGCGGGACCCGCTGCGGCCGCCGCGCGCCTAGCCCGCCGACGCTGTGAGGCCGGGTCGCGTGGCTTCGGCATAAAACGAAGATAAAAGGGAAAAAAGAAAGAAAATAAAAAAAAAAAAAAATTAAATAAATAAATAAATAATTACTTAATTAAACGGATTAAATATTACGGGGATTGGGGAAAGAAAGAAGGACAAACGGTGAGCTGAGCAAAACAATTTTTTTAATTTTTTCCAGAAATCGATAGCTATATATATATACAATGGGCAAACGACCGGATTCGCGAGATCGCGGGGGGGGGGGGGGGACGCGTCGACGTGGTCGATGGCGCCCCGGAGGACCCGGTTGTCGGGGTCCGATGCGCGGAACTCGCCGTTGTCACCTCTCGGTGGCAGTCACTTTTCAGTGGCTAAGGGGGGGGTCACCTTTCGGTGGCAGTCACCTTTCGGTGGCGGGGTTGTCACCTCTCGGTGGCGGTCACCTCTCGGTGGCGGAGTGGGCACCTTTCGGTGGCAGTCACTTTGCAGTGGCTAGGGGGGGGGGTCACCTTTCGGTGGCAGTCACTTTTCAGTGGCGGGGAGAGTTCTGGACCACCTCTCGGTGATCAAGAACTGAGGCCGAGAGCTCTCACGCTCCGCCTTATATACCCGGCCGGAGCGGTGAAATAGCCGCCGAACTCCAGGCACGGGTACCGAAGCGCGAGACCCGCGGCGCATGGTGGGGTTTTTTCGCGCGAGGCAGCGAGCCTGCATCAGACCCCGTGACGCGGCGCTAGTGTCCCGGCGTTGGACAAATTCCAGGGCACGCGGACCGGCGACGCGGCGCTGGGGTGTCGTGGCGTGGTACGAGTGCACGAGTGTCGCGGGGGGGACGAGCAGACGACGCTGGAGATCGCGCACTTAACCTTACAACGCAGTTTTCGGTTTGACAGGTCGGTGAACGGGTTGTGTATTGTGCTTTCGTATACGGTGAGTTTAATACACAGTGTTTTAATGTATTTCGGGAAAGTGATCATTTGGAAATAATTAAATTGTAATTAGTGCACGTGAAATTTTGGTTGCGCGATCGGCGAAGTGTAAGAGACGTGTGACCGCGATTGGAGAGGTTTAACGGATGCAACCGTTTCGTTGCATGACAAATCTTATATCTAGGCAAATTGCAAGTAAGGTATAAGATTTAATCCCGGCTTACATATTTTACAGGTATTCGGGGGGTTAGCCGGAACCTAGGAGTCTGGGCCGCCGAGCCGTCACGACCAGTGAGTGTTGAATGTGTAACCTGAGCGGCTCTCTAGGTAGTAAGGTTTCCTCAATTTTATTAATCTTAATTAATCTTTGTTTTCCTTTTTCAGGTAGGTGTTGGTAGACCGACGGAGCCCAGCGTCCTGGGACAACGACAGGAACCGACGGAGCGACGGCGAGGGCTCGACGCGAGACCCTTCGACTAGTAAGTATATCTTAGGTATAACAATATTGTGGTAATAATCTTTGGCGTACGCATGGAAAAATAATAAGCTCTTTGGCTGTTACAGGTGGTCGCCCAGACAATAAGTCCCAGAAATCCTCATCGCTAAGGTAAGGACGGGGAACGCCAGCGTTCCCCCGTTTTCCGTTTTGGTATGTCGGTGTTGAGCAATTTGAATAAATAATCAATGTTGTGTCGTTTGCTTTTTGTTGCAGGTTTTTGGAGGGGCGAGGACGAAGATGACGCAAAAAGTGTGTGCGCCAAAGTGGCGTACAACAAAAGTATACAACTTCTCTGAAGTATCTAGGATAATAACATCCAGCCACGTGTCACAGTACGAAGTATGATAAGTCGCATCTGATGGTACAAGAAATAATGACTGTGAAACTAATAATTCTCTAAGTGCTTGTGATTCATAGTTATTAGTAAGTAAATTACAATTTAGGTCGCCCATAATAATAATGTTACTATAAGCATGACTGAAACGATTGAAACTATTTAAAAAATCTTGAAATAATAAACCCTTTGGTCTTCGATAGATAGTAGCTACTAAAATAGATTGACCGACTGGACACAATATCTCTAGAAGTAAGTACTCCGGCGAGTTAGAAAATGGGGACGGAGAGATGTCGAGAAGTTTCACTCGCAGCGTGCTATGGACGTAGCACGCAACGCCTCCACCTCGCATGCCCTCTCGGTCATTTCTAACAAGAATATAATCTTGAATGGTGACAAGTTCATCGGCAATGCGTGAGTTCAGCCATGTTTCAGAAACCGAAATAATGTGAAGCGGATTTTCATGCACAAAAACTCTAACTTCATCCATATGAGCGAGAAGTGAGTTAGCGTTAAAATGAGCAACTCTAAGTTGCGCAGAACTAGCGATAGCGGAACCACCTTGATCGTTCACACCTGATGTGTTCGCTAAGGGAGTTCATAAGAGCTTATCGAGGTCTTCGATGCTGCGGATTTCAGTGACAGCCTGTTTATCTGCCTTACGAACGAAAATTAACCCCCCCTTGGTCCAGACATATTTATATTGAGCTTGTCGAGCACGCACTTTGGTTTGGCGGTATAATGCATAGGTGGAAGAGGGTAATAACTCGTTAATATAGATTTTTCCATTGTAACTTCCACCTAGTACTTCGCGAATAGTTAGCTCTCGCTTTGCTCGTTTCGCACGAATAATAACCTCAGAAACCGCTGCCGATGCCAGAGTGACAATCAACGAGAAATATCTAGGTTCTTCAACCGGGCCAGAAGACGACATATGATTGTCTCGCGTATCGACTTTCTGCTTGATTACTCGTGTGGAGAGGATATGACTTGACAGATCCCCTAATCCAACTGCTGTTAAAACTTTATGCGCAAGAATTTTCGGATCCTCCGATATGCCAAGCGGAAGGCCCGCCATAATTATCTCATTCGACTTCATCGCATCGGCAGCACATTTAGTTTTTAAGTCAGATAACTCTTGACGAATCAGTGCATTTTCACGCTGTAGATTTTCTATTTTTGTCGAATGTTCAGCAACAGTTTCCAATAATCTCGGGAGTGAAATTAAGGACTGATTAATTTTATTTATAGCGTCCCGTTGTTCGACGAGCATGCCAGCAATTGTTTCTAGCGAAACAGGAAGAGCTGTCGCCGCAGCTGATGCCATGTTTTTAAACTCGTTACGACAACACGCGTTTGCAGTCAATGAAATAATATAACTGCGCGCACAACCCGGATGAAAAGAGCGAGTACAAAATGAGCAAGTTACTAGGTCCCGCGCAATTAATTTCTTACACATAATACAATGTGGTGGCATGGATCATTTCTAGATTCCCGTGTCGCTGCGATGAAATTGATAGGCAAAGTAATACCTCCTTAGCGGACACAGTCACACACAAGCGAAAAAGTTCCGACTTCACGAATCGAGCGCTATCGATCTGTCGCTCCGAATGAGGTTGTAAACAAAGCGATACCTCCTTGACGGCCACGTACACACACAGACGAAGTTTGCAGCCTGTGAGTACGGATGGATGAGAGTCGCACACCAATACCATCGAACAGAAGGGCCGTGCGCATGCGTTGAATAGTAATGGAAAGGTGCCACAGAGCGATATCTCACGTAGTACGGTTAGAAAACCCGTCACTTTCCAGAAAAATCCTCGTCGTTGGAATGCACCAAATCCAGCTTCGAAAAGATGCAACGACGAGAAGCAATATAGCGCGTGCTTCAAATCTGGAAAAAACGCCCGGAGGCACCAAGAAGCAGAATCGGGCAAGAAAAATTGCGGAGCGGCGAAATATAGCGTGTAGTTAGACTCACCGCTGGAACTGAACTCTGCTGGAAGAGAGAGAGAGAGAGAGAGAGAGAGAGAGAGAGAGAGAGAGAGAGAGGGCGTGCAGAGCTGTGTAGCCAGGGGTAACAATTGTCAGACAGCGATAGAGGCGGCGGTGGTGTTGTCTGGCTCCAGGAGCCAGCGCTTCAATGACGTCTTGAAGGCGGCAAGGGTGGGTGACTCGGTGGTTGCCCGCGGCAGACAGTTCCAGATGTACGGCCCCGTCACCGCAAAGGAGTAGCGGTACGCTACCGTGCGGTGGCTAGGCACCACCAGACGCAGGTTGGTTACACTTCTGAGGACGCGAGAAGGATGATGCGCCATTAGCAGGTCTTTGTCGATCGCGGGTCCACCCTCGTGTATTGCCTTGTAAACTGCGCATGCGAGGGAGAATCGTCTGCTGTCTTCGACTGAGAGCCAGCCAAGGGTGCGTCTCCACGGGGTGATCGATGAGTCGCGTGGCAGGCAGTAAATGAAACCGATGCCCCTATTGACTAGCCGCTGCAGTTTAAGGTTGTTGCAACACCCTACTCCAAGGAGAGCCGTCGAGCAATAGTTAAGGTGAGGCAACAGGAGCGCAGATATGAGAGTCTTGCGGAGGTTTATGTCGGTAAGATCGCGGAACTGTTGGAGTCTGTAGAGGACGCCGTTGACTCTCGAAGAGATACCAGCAATGTGGTCGTGGAAGGTCAATTTCGAGTCGATAAGGACCCCAAGATTTCTCACCGAAGAGACCAGTGGGATCGTGATCAACTCATCGCCGAGTAGGGGGAGCTCCGCCAGGTTGATGCGATTGATGAAGCGCTTGTTGCCCAGGATGATTGCTTTAGTCTTAAGCAGATTCAGCTGCAGGTGATTCGTTTCCGCCCAGGCCCCGATTCCAGCGATATCCTCATTGATCCGACGCATGCATGCAGGCAAGTCCTCGAGAGAGCAACTGGCATAGATTTGCAGATCGTCGGCATAGAGAAGGCGTTTTCCCTCACGAATGGCTGATCCAATATCGTTTGCGAAGAGCGAGAACAATAGAGGGCCAAGCACAGAGCCCTGAGGCACACCAGCGTTAGTGCTAAGCCAGGGAGTGAAGGATCCGTCCGCACGTTTGATCGCCTGCTTCCGCCCGGTTAGATAAGAGGCAACCCACGCCAGGGCACTGTTCGAGAAGCCAATGCGACGAAGTTTGCATAGGAGAAGGGCATGCGAGACCGTGTCGAAGGCCTTCGAGAAGTCGAATAAGACGAGTACCGTCACCAGCTGTCTATCCATTCCGCACCTGACATCGTTTAGCAGTTTCAGCATGGCGGTGTCTGTGCCGTACCCCGGGCGGAAACCACACTGAAATGGATCGAGGATAGAGTGGCGTGTGACGTAGTCCATGATTTGGGTGTGTAGCAGCTTTTCGTACACTTTGCTGACCGTGGCCAGGAGCGAGATCGGACGATAGTCACTGGCAGTTGTGGGTGTAGTCACCATTGCGATCGGTACTATCACCGCTCTTTTCCAGCTTTCCGGGAACACGCCTTCTCTGATGGAGCGATTAAAAAGTGATGCAAAGAAGCCGAGTAGAAATGAGAGGACAGTTAGCAGCATGGCCGGCGACAGGCCATCAGCGCCTCGGGCGTTTGATCGAGCAGAACGGAAGGCTTTGTCCATCTGGTCGGGATTGACGCTCTCAAAGACGAGCTCCGGACGAGTGGGAGAGCCACCGATGAGACAGCCACCGATGAGACAGCCGCACGCACAGTCTACGGTACAGTCCTCAAGCTTGGCGGTGGTGACGGTGGATACTGAGGCGAACGACTGATTCAGGACTTCAGGCTCCACAGTAAGTGGAGGAGATTGCCGATGTTTGGTCAGGCCAAGGGTGCGCAGCTCCCGCCACATGGCATCCTGGGTCAATCCCTGCAGTCGCGCCTGGTAGTAGCTGATCCTCGCAGTGTTGAGCATCGGGCGAAGCTCGTCACGCGCCCGGCGATATGCGTTAAAGTCTCGGCTCCGCTAGTTGCGTCGATATTGGCGGTAGATTGTGCGCACTTTACGCTGCTGGTATTTAAGTTCAGAGGTAAGCCATGGGGCATGCTGGATTGAATTTACCTCAACACTGTTGATAGGTGCGACCCGATCTAAGATCTCCAAAAAACGTCCCTCAAAATCGAACAAGGAAGCGTCGATTGTAGGCTGAGCAGCGAGTGAGTTCCAGTCAATTTCGCCAAACTGAAGGAGAGACTCGTCGCGGGTCAAGTTAGCGAGTCGCCTGGTTAAGATTGTCTTGGGGGTAAGAAGCGTGCGGGGAATAGCGATCTCCCCGTAACAGAGATGGTGACCAGCTCCCAGCGGAACGTCCGACAGTCCCTTGGAGATGATTTCGTCCAGCGCGTCGACCATACAGAGGTCAAGCCAAGTTGCGGAGTTGCCAGAGAAGTGCGTGGCACCATGGTTGACCAACTGGAGCGAGTAGTCGCCAAGCAACGACCTGACGTACTGAGCATCGTAGCTGTTACTCAGTTGATCGGAGTTGAAATCACCCATGATGACCTTGTGGCAGAACCCGACCATGCCAAGGGAGAGCTCATGCCCAAAGTCGATGGGTGTCGTGAAGGGAACGTGCGGTGGTCGATAGACGGCGGCAACGAAAATTGGCGGAGATCCCTTAATTTGCAGCGAACACATAAGGTAGTCGATATAACCCGGAGCGCCAGTGCTCGCCGAGCGAGAGATAAGAGTCGCGGAAGTGCTCTCGTGGACATATAGAGCCACGCCGCCGCCGTGTGAGTTACGGTCGGCTCTGAAGACGGTATAGCCCAAGAGGTCGATGGTGGAATCCGGGATGGTGTCCGCCAACCAAGTCTCCGTGACGGCTATGACATGGTGAATAGGGCGCTCGTCAAGGTGGCACTTCAGGACGTTCAGATGCGAGCGTAACGAGTTTGCGTTGAGGCAGGCGAAACGGAGAGAGCCAGTGGTGGCGATCGGTGGGCGCGTGAGGCTTTGGCGCTATAGTTGGCGAGTAGGGTACAGGCTGATAAGCTTGGGGATATCCTCCAAGGAGTTTATCGTGTGTATGATGCCGTCGTTATCCTTCTTAGCCAGCACAGTGCCGCCCCTACTCCAGACGTGCTTGAAGCCGGCGCCCTTGAGCTGCGGGTTGGCGCTAGCAAGCAGCTTGAAGGCGTGCGATGGCAGGAGCTCGCTTACGTGGATGGTGAAGTCGTTTGGCTGAGCGGGCACTTCGATGTTGGCAAGCAGGGTCTTGTCGAGGCTCGAGAATTTCAGCTCCCCATGCTGCCGCTTACGAGCTAAGAATCGTTTGAGTACAGTGGAACTAGACAGCACGGCGGCGAAGTAGTTTTGGTGGGCCGAGGTACGGCTATGTTGGTAGGTGTGGCCTCCGCACTCTGCCCTGATGGTTTTTTCCTGAGGAGACGGGCACCTGTGATATCGCCAATATTAATCGGGACTTGGAGTGCGGCTGCAATCGCCGTGACGATTCCGAGGAGTACGGGCTCAGCGGTGTCCGAAAAGGTGAATCCAGAGATGGTAATTTCATTACTGGTGCGTTGTTGCGAGAGTGACCTCTGGAGGTGTAGCGCGCTGGCGTTGAGAGCGGTGGTGAGCCTTGATAGGGTGTGATCGTTGGAGGTACCGGAAGGGCCGGCTCCTGCGATCTGCTCCACGCGAGCTTCGAGTTTACCAAAAGCAGCTTTTAGTTCAATGTTTTCCTTGGTGAGTCGGGTGTTCTCCGCGGTCAGTGCATTAGTTGTACTCGTCAGTTTAACGGTGGTGGTTTTAAGAGAGGAAACGTCAGCACTAACTGTTTCCAGCGTCGTTTGCATGACGGGGAGCACTCTAAGCATCTCACCGTGGCCCGCCAAGGTCATAGTCATTGCAGCAATGCCGTCAGCAATGGAGGCAAGGGTTGGTTTACGAGGTGCCGGTTTTTTTATCAGCTGGGTATGAGCATCGTCATCTTGCCTATCTCGCTTGCAAGAGCTGCGAGAAGAGATAGATCCTTCGGAGTCGGCAGGAGACGCTGAGCGAGATGCCCCGGCGGCGGGGGACAAATTTTCCGTAGTACCGATCGAGTCGGTGAGGGGAGGTGGCGCCAGCTCCTTGTCGTGGCCCGGATCCATAATAATTT
>OX632361.1:5417196-5522196 GCA_951751655.1 Ophion costatus | reverse complement strand
GCTATAGCTTTAGTTGTAAAGAATGTGTGGTTCAAATTGCTTAAGGATCGGTTTAGTCGTTTCGAAGATTTTATCAACAAGCCGTCGGAAAATGTCTTTTAGAGAAAAACGCGAATAAAGTTTGTTTGGGTTACATAAATACATAACAAATTTTTTTAAATTTATTTCGAAAGTGTAACAACGGTTACATCAATAACTATAATATCAACCGATCAAAAAAATTAATGAAATTAGCATTTTTTAGCGTCTGAAGTTAAAATACCCCTTAATCAAATAATCACCGTCAAACGAATTCGAAAAGATTAAAATGGAAAAAAGTCGAAGTTATATATGCGAATAAATTTATAGGACCCAACAATGCTGAAAAATTGGTCAAACTTCATTTTTCTATTTTTCATTTAAGGTGATCAATTAGTTACGAGGTCAGTAAAAGTCCGGCTGCCCGTTTTCTTCGGAAATGCTTTATATTTGATGGAAAGTTTAAGTTACACGTACTTCTTGCGTCAGGGAATGTGGTGCAACTCTTATTTTTCTCGAAATATCAAGGATGCCCAAGAAAAACGTGTATCTGCTTTTTGGTTATTTCCAAAGCAATATTTGATTATATTAAATGAACATTTTCATCGATGTTTTTGTTACCTACAAATGATTCCGCATCCATCGATCCATTCATCCATCCATCCCATCTATCCTTCCATCTATTTATCCATCCATCCATCTATCCATCCATCTGTCTATCCATCCATCCATCAATCTATCTATCCATCCATCTATTCATCCATCCATCCATCTATCCATCCATCCATCTATCCATCCATCTATCTATTCACCCATCCATCCATCTATCCATCCATTCCATCTATCTATTCATCCATTCATCTATTCATCCATCCATCCATCCATCCATCCATACATCCATCAATCCATCCATCTATCCATTCATCCATCCATCCATCCATTCATCCATCCATCCATCTATACATCCATCCATCTATCCATCCATTCATCTATCCATCCATCCATCTATTTATAGATTTTTACATTACATTTTGTAATGTAAAACAATTCCATTACCCATCACATTACATTTTGTAATGTAAAAAATGTTCATTGCCCATTACAAGGTAATTTGTAATGAAATTTTTTGTCATTACAAATTACAATGTAATGAGTAATGGAAATTTTTTACATTACAAATTCGAATATAATGAGTAATGGAATTTTTTTACATTACAAATTCGAATGTAATGAGTAATGGAATTTTTTTTACAATACAAAATATAATCTAATGAGTAATGGACATTTTTTACTTTACAAAATCGAATGTAATGAGTAACGGAAATTGTTTACATTACAAAATATAATGTAACGAGTAATGGAATTTTTTTACATTACTGAATGTAACGTCATGGGTAATCAAATATTTTTTCATTACCCATTAAAAAAGTAATGAATATAACATTACGTTTTCATTACAAATTTCGCAATCCTGCTTGCTGATCTATTCAATTTTACGAACCATGCTGGTCAATGGGCAATATTCAACATCACGATCGTACAAGATCAAACAATATGCAGTAGGATTTGGTGGCAAATCTTCCTTACATTGAAACTCTATTCGCACATCCACGGTAGCATTTTTCACAGACTCGTTCTGGCGCAAGCAATCGATAACCGTGAAAGGATCATTATATTGAAACTTTGCGATAGTGAGCAAAGAATTATCACTATTACAACCATAATAAGATTTACGAAATCGAGAGTTCATATTGAACAGAACGGCGAATCTGTTTTTGTCAACGTCCAAATTCAAATCATCGTAAGGATAGGATTCCGAGTTGAGATATAGTTTAACATTGGCGAATTTGCAGTCGTCGAAAAATGTAATGTCCTTTGCCATAAAATTTTTTTTACCAGTCTGCAGCGCAAATATTACATATCTTGGTTTCTCTAGCTGGGAGGTAGCTTTTACGGTCCATGAATGTTTTGTTGTGCTTTGAAGCAGTGGATACTCGTATAGATCCAAAGACCGAAAGCCCATATTCAAGTATCGCCCACTTTATCAGAATTAGCTCATGACGACCATTAATAACTATGCGCTGGTAATCTTCGCACAATCCTAGCAATATGTTGAAAGGTACACAGAAATTGAAGGATTTCCCCCCATCATTATGTGTCACAGCCCACGCAGCATTTTTCAAAGTATGGCTCCTCTCAGGGCTTAGAGAGATGTAGTTTTTAATCGTGGTTGTTATTTCAACGTTTCGATTGCGATCAATCTCCACACGATCGAGCTCATAACGAACTTCATCAAACATGAATGCAACGCAATTGTTACTCAATACTACTATTGATTGATTATCAGGTTTTTAAGCACCGTAAACTTTCCCTCAACGTAGAGAAAACTTTCAGATGGTAGGGTGTACAAGTCTTGATGTTGTATAGGAATTCGAGTTTCATCGCTGTGTCCAAACGTTGAGTTGGCATACGCATTGTCCGTATGAGTCTCAATTTTGATGATACGATCGTCAGAGATTGGCTCCCCACTGATATTGAAGACGTCGGTCATCCTTTTGCCTCAAGTACGTCGCACAATAAATCCCAGGGATTCTATAAATTCACAATTCGCTGCACTGAGTTTCTTTTTTGCGGCTAATTTAACACTCAATGTCGCTTGTCTTCTTGCAAGAGTATTATCACGTGCGATCGTATTATCTCGCGTAGAAATATTGTCTCTGGCGTATTCCGTGTCGTACAGAATGAGCATAACAAGCGTCGTGTTCGTATGTACAATCTCACCGTAATTTCTTCTCGAAAATCGAGTAGTTTCCCCTTTTGATCCACGATACGTATCGTTAAATCCGTAATGCTCCGCACAACGATCGGAAGATAAATGATTTGCGCAGGCGTTTCTGATAGCTTATATCCCGGTGGTATGCTTGGTGAAAATTCATGTGTCGTGTGTACACGCTCGCCACTGCAGTACGCACCAGTGGTAACACTACAGTCTATGCGGATAATGTTGACATTCATTATGTTTATCGGTACATCAGATTCCTGCCATTTCCAGGGATGCAGTATTCCATTTGATGAAAATCCCAAGAGGGATCCTACGTTGTCGGGTTTACTGAAATTTATTCTGTACGCACATTTGATTTCCCTCCTTAGTGTATTATCATTAGCGCGTAGCACCATTGGGTTTTCGCCATTTTCATTGAGGTCATCGTCATCAACCTGTCGAGCAACAATTTCATTTTCAGCATCGTCACCACTATCAGCCGCTTTGAGTACAAATGCACGATTTAGATACGCATTTACGGCTCTCAGTTCATAGGATCCTTCCGGGATTATAATTTCCTCATCATCATTGTCAAAGTAAAATTTGTTGTTGGATGAATTCACATTTGGGATTGCGTGATAAGTTTCGAAATCCGTCAAACCGAGCTCATAACAACCATCATTGACGTCTATAACGGGAAAGTAATTTCCGGTTAGAAGGCTAGTCTTGCCGGTCAACGTAGGCGTCAGTGACATGTTTCCCTCGAATACTGTGCTGATTGACGCAATGTCACGGCTTAAATACATATTGATCATCGACGTTTTGAAGAAATTGCAAACACAATTGCCCGCAAATACTCTGATTATAATGCTGATAAGATGTTCGATTGCATTGTATTTTTGTGGTATTTGGTCCAAAATATCGCACCAACTCCAGGGGCGGTCGAATATTTCCAAAACTGTCAAAATATATTATACGACTCTCCCTCTTGGCATAGGCTACCCAATGGGTACCGGAGCCATCGGCATTGTCAAAATTTACTATACCGTTCTCATCTAGTTGCACTCCACTATAAACTGGTCAATTATTGCGCATGAAGACTCATCTGAAGAATGATATGCGGATGCGTCTGGCTAAGCATTCCAATTGCACATTAGTTGTTGCACCCATGGGCATTTTCACCGTGTTTTGGCGTTTTTTTTTTCTTAGTTGAACATCCTTGTCCACGCTTGTAGGGAGTAAGATACAGCCCACAGCCTTCTATAGCCCGATTATGACGTTGTATTTCTTCAAGTTGACGATGCGCCGCTTTGCTATCACTCACAGCTTTTGCTATTCCAGCTGCCCACCAGCCAGTGAACCAAGAACTCCCAGCAATGGTATCATTGGCAAAATTCCGCCACGCTTTGCTATCGGCAGCATTCTCTTCTTACCGGACTTTTTTTTCTTTGTCGATGAGTTCTTCATCTTCATTCCCATGTCGAATTTCGGTTTTGCTTTCATAGCTGCCCAAACAGCGGTAGCTGCGGTTTTCTCACCAAAAGTCGAATCTCTCGCAGTAATACGTTTTCGTGCTGTTGTTGCAAGTATATTATCCGCAACGTGTCTTTCGCCTAAATGATTGCTCTGAGAATAGGCTATATCGTGGTCGCGACAAGCGGCATCCAATGGATTTATACCACGATCACCTCTTGCCAATGTCTGCTGCAACTGAGTGCCTGGTCCACAAAATTGGTAACCGGGAATATGTATTTCGATAGGAAGTGCATTCAATGCACGATTTAACAAACCGTCGCCATTTCTCTTAGACATTCGGCACAACTATTTATAAACACTGCTGGACCGTCAATGTGTGGACAATGCTCGACGGGTGCTGGACCGCCATCACGAGTCTCGACAGGTTCTTGATCCATACGAAATGCCCCACATTGTTGTCCTCAGTATCTTGCATGTACAGCAAATTGATGTGCTTCTCCTTCTTCTCTTGAGTCACGCGTATATGAACAATGGTCTTTTTGGTGGTGGTATACACGTTGATGGATAGATTGTTTAGGAGCTCGAATTGTTTCATTCGGTGTATGGTCACCGGGAATCCGATATCCCGGAGATTCACTACTGTCGAATAATGTGGGTAAGACGACGCACGATCACTGTATCGTGCTGCTGGGTATAGGGCTGCAACTATTGACCATGCGAAACATGCATTATCCGTCGATCTGAAGTTAATCACAGCCCTTTTTATTATGATCTCCCGTGGCAATGCAATATAACACCCAGCGCGCATCGGATTATACTTATTCACATTTATCGTGAGGTTAAGTATTTTCTGCAGAGCCCAGCCACTATCTCGTTCTTGAAATTCGTCGAGTAAGGTTAAAATGGGCCCAATAACACGCTGTTCATACCACTCATTCAAATCGCTTGTGTTGAACAGTTCACAGTTTCGCGTGTTGACACTTTTATTGGCATGTTTGTCCCCACGTGCGAATTCATCATTAAACGCTGTATTAACTTTAATACTGTTGTGCTTGTTGATACTATTTCATACTTGTTGAAGCACTAGGTCACGAGCATCGTTAAGAAAGTGTTTCTGCTCGATGTGGCTGCGATTGATGATGGAACCGGTCAATATCCGACTCTCGAAGGATGTGTCAATCTCGCGTCAGATTAACCCGTGATCACCATGTCCTGCGCCCGTGTGTATAAAACGGCTCCGCACAGAATTCCTTAATCCTTCCAGACGCGCTATTTGGGCTATTAGTGACCGTGAATGTCCAATTAATAATCGCGGGCGCGTAATCCGACTCTGCGTTTCCAGCCTTACGATGAATTCGACGCAACGTTGTTCCCACGCAGCAAAACCTTCAAACGAGGGTAAAAGCACGGTTTGGTCAGGCAAGATTTGTTCCATGTTGTATTAACGAGTACGAAAATCTTTCACGATGTTAACCGACTGACTGCTTCATGCAAAGTGCGGCCAGTTTTGAGTGCAGCGGATCTTTAAGAAGGCTCTCCCTTCGGAAAGAAAACTTGGCCCTTTATCTCGGGAAAAACACCTGAGTTTTCTGATGGCGCATCGGTGTAGATCGCTGGAGAAACATGAGACAAAACACAGGAAGTCGTGATGCATTGGGTCAAAATATTTTATGGGTCCTGCAGCTCAAGTGGTCCATCGGCACCAAAGGCCTTTCGGTTATAGATCCCTAAAGTTTATTCCCCCCCCCCCCGCCCCCAAGAAATATGTCGTTTTCATGCATGTTTTGAATACTGAAGCCATAAAAAAAATTCCCATCGCGAGTGACTACGAATGTAGACCAAGACAAAATGCCCGCCTTGTCGAGACCTGTCTAAAGTGTTGGCGACATTCGTGATGGGGTGGCCTCGCATGCAAACATCTTGACCAAGTGGTCCATGCGCGGTCACAGTCTTTGATGATGGATCCCTAAAGTTTATAGTTTTTCCAAGGAATCTGTCAGGGCCTGACCCGAGTGTCGGCGAGCTTTGAGACGGGGCGGACACACATGCAAACATCTTGACATTGTGTTTCGGAATGAAACCAAGGCAGCTGCATGCCATAAATTAGGGGGCTTTGAAAAGCCGCCCCTTCATGTAGCGTCTTCAAATTACCGAAAATTTTCCGAATCATATATGGTTGTCGCGCGCACGCACGCACGCACGCACGCACGCACGCACGCACGCACACACACACACACACACCCACACACGCGCGCGCGCGCGTACACACACAGACGCAGGCACAAGCACGCACACGAACAACCACACACACACACACAAGTAGTATGGGGGCCACTATGGCGACCCCCACTCCTCATCCCCACTCCTACCCCCACTCCTCGGCAGCCGAGGTGGTGGGGATGGAGTGGGGATGAGCGTGCTTATCCCCTCCCCCGCGCCCCAGAGGGGTGCGGAGGGGGGGAAGGCCGGAGTGGGGGTTTCGCCATAGTGGCCCCTTTTTTTTGCTTTATTAAAATATGTTCACAAAGTATACATTTTTATGATATGTACATGATATCGCTGTTAATTAACCGTTTCAACTGATGGTTTATGAGATTATCGGTGACGCTTGTTCTGGCGCGTGCGGAGAGTTCGCCGGGTATACGGGATAGGGTGCGTTGAACACTTTCCTGAATTTTCGTCTTCCTTTTACGAACCCGTCGCCGTAAGCGACGCGCTGTCATGCTGAATAATTTGGCTGCGATTACGCTGACAAGTGCATTTTTACACTTTGTCACGTCTTCGGTGGAGCGATGAAGCCATGCCATGTAGCCGTTTATGCGTTCCTCCAATAGCTGCAGCACGACTAAGTCATCTTTTATGAAGGTGAAGAATGGCGCCGCACGGTGTATAGCGTTTGCTCCGTAGTCGTTGCAATTTTGGATAGTTACGGTGGGCCGGTTGAGATGTTCACCGTATTCTAAATTGTAACTATCGCAGGAAACCACGGTGTGGACCGTAGGAGTGTTTCCCTCGCCATTGAGATACGCTGTGATCGTAGAGAGACGTTCGCGAAAATCCAACCACGACGGAGTATTTAGCGTTGTCCAACCGTTGCTGTCGCATGTGAAACGCATGACAGGGTGTAATTGATTAGCACTGATAACTTCAATACCCAACCGCACACTTTTTGTCAAGCAGTTGTTGAGATTATGGGATATTTGTAGTAGTAGCGGGCCCGGTTTATAGCAGCGATTATCGGAAGCCTCGTTTGCCATGGCTGCTCTGGGTCGACTGAATCACGCGAGTGAGATGTCGTTGTCTTTCGCGGGAACTGCAGACGCTGCACTATTCGGCGGCTGGCTTGAATTCCAGAGTGTTGAAATCGTCCCCGAAGAACTCCATGAGAAGATTATTCTCGTGCGCAGCCGTCACCATCTGTCGGAACAGCGTTTCGTTTTCCAGAACTTTGGTGAATCTGGATGGTAGAAAGCACGCGAACTCCCTGTCCACTTCAATGATGATTCTGGGCCCGAAGCGTGTTTTTACTGGCCGTACATCGGAAATCTTGTAGTCGGTTTTTAGCGAAAGTTCCGACAGTTTTTTCGTCGGCAGGAAGCCCGACAACTTTCCGATCTTGTTGATTTGGGAGAAGTCCATCGCTGATATTGAGCTTTTGAATTTCACGGGTTAAAATTTGTAACGCTGTTCTTCTCTGAATGAGTATTTGAAGAGCAGCTAAGTTTTGCAAGAATGCTTCAACGCGAACTTTTAACTCGCACCGCTTCCTCTGCATATGCGTCTGCTGTTGCCGCCCGAGAACAATTAACAATGCGGAACGACTGATCCCTTGTATCTCTGCTACACCCTCCCACCATACCCGCAGCTTCCCCCACCGCGTTTCGCCAAGAGTCGCACAAAACAAAATGGCTGATGTCGAAGAGCGCCAGACGGAGCCTCTAGCAAAATTGCTGACGATGTCGTTGCTATGCGCCGCTGAATAAAGTTCGAGACACAGAGAAATATTCCAAGTGTCATCATTTTATTGAACGGTTAGCGATTACGGGAGCAGCAGCCCTGTACACAATGTAAACTTTTATGATTGAAGGAATTGCTGCCTCCTGCAGGCAGACCCTTATTGAACATTTTACGCGTAGCTTTATTCTGCTTATGGCTAACTGTCTTGTAGTAGTCGCCAGCTATTTTATCGTTGCGTGATAGATCATTTGAAAATACGCTTCTAAACTTATGCATACCGAAGCCAGTACACATATAATGAAGAAACATAATGCAATACTGTCCGCAGCACTGCGAATCCGCAGCTTGAAGCTGATCAGTGCTGTATCGGAAGAGTTTACAGTTTCCTCGGAGTCGACGGAGATGCTGCGGGATGATTGGTGGTAGTCCGTAGCTATCGAAGTACCATCCGTGTCCCTCTCGATCGACGTACATGGCGATCCAGTGGGTACCGGGCTGTTTATATCCATCAGTATTCGCGACAATAGCCGTTGGTTTTGTCCAAAGTTTTGGTAAGCGATCTGCGGGGTATACGCCAACAGCGTGATTTTTTATATCACGTAGAGAGTCGAGGATTTGAAGGCTGTTCATAGCAGGGCTCGCCGCAGGGCAAACCAACCGATAACGTTGTTGTTGTCCTATATTCCCATAGCGACTCGCGACGTTCACTCTGACAGAGCAGCGTTTTAATCCTCATCACATTATCCAGGGCACACTTATACGATTGATTTTGCCGTATCGCGGCGTGATATGAGCAATGTGTACCGGCCCCCGGAAGATGCTGAAATGAGATATTATCCTCATCCTCCTCCAAATTTATAATATAGTAGCCGGTGAGTTGCGCTAAATAGGACGATTTAGCGACACCTCGTACAAATATCCGCGTAGAATCGGTAGCGATTGCCCTCAAAATTCTCTCAATACAGCGTAATGGTATATGACCCTCGAACCATTTTATACCGTGATGCTCCCGCGTCACCCGTTCGTTCGTTCTTTTCACATCCGACGGTAATTGTCTGTATGTGTGAGGTGGAGCGACGATCCAATGATCGTGCCACGATGAATCGATTGACGCAACAGCCACTTCTTTCGGTATAAAGTTGTAGTGCTTATCCGTCAAGCCTTGTATGTCTATCGCGATACTCATGATGGTTCTGCTGTGAGTGCTCTTCTCGAACTGGAGAGCTCAACCGCTGAAATCTACAATAACTTGCCGGGAAGCATCAACCTCCACCACGTTATCATATTCCGCATACACGACACAATTTACCGTTGAAGTTATTGCCTCGCCGAAGCGTACTTCGAGCCTCACGCTACCGTGTTTCACCAAATTCCAATGACTGTTACTGTTCGCCGAAAGATCGGGCGTTAGATCAAACGCAAAAAGACAATAGCCCCAGGGATACGCTGTGCGAGTAATTGAATTACCCTGATTGAGAAAGTGAATGCCAGTCCCTGAGAATAATGTATGATACGCATCCACATATAGATGAGTGTCGTCAAAGTTAGGCTGGAGTGCTTTCGACGGTATCTGGACACCGTCAGCATATAACGCGAGATAATTAATTTTATAATTCTGAAAGTTAAACGGGTTCAACGCGCGGTTACCGTTGAATGCTTTATTATCGACAAACCCTATAATTATGCGCTTAGGCAGTTGGCCCAGTATAACATTGTCCAAAGTATCGCCGTGCACTCCTGCATGCATCGATATAGACTTAACCTCGACACGTGTCAAAGGATATTTTGCTGTAGATTTTGATAATGCTCGCGCGTGAGCTAAAAGTATACCAGGGGCAATTTTAGCGCGGCGTACGAGAAGCGATGCCTCGGTAATATGCATGCTGAAATCTTTCGAGGAAGTCATAAGACAGAATGCGTCGCTGGTACGTACAAGGCGTAATCGCATCTCCACGCCGTTTATAAGAAAGCGCTCTTGATTGAAAATATCGCAATGGAGGTGGCCGAGGAGATCGATCTCATTGCGCCCATTGAGGACCAATCGACGATTAGTAAGGCCTGCATTAGCTTCTGCTACATCGTCCATTTTACCGGCCGTATCACTGTACCACAGGCAACTTGAAAGATGAGAGCTTTTCGCACCCTGCCCATAATTTAATAAGTTTTCAATGTAGGCCCTGTATGCATAAGCATTATTGGGTGGAGATACGAGCTTCTGATTGAGAAATACATCGACTTGATTGAACAGCGAATGAAGTAAATTATTGACGGGCCCCACTCTAATGGTAGGGTCGGGTTTCACTGCACTCGAGCGTATTTGGACACGTATGCTTAGCATGGTATGAGCAAGATCGATGTATTCGTCACCTTGGCCAGGTACCACAAATTCTATTGGTGAATCATCCGTCAGAGATGAGATCGGTTTATAGTGCACCCATTGCGTTCCCTCGATGGTTGTTTGAGTTGGCGGTAGTGAGAATAGTTCCAACTCAGACTTCAAACACTCACACGAATGGGCATGCAAGAACGCCATTTTCAGGAGAAGATATCTGACACTGTCCTAGCTCGCGACTTCTTCTTCTTCTTCTTCTTCGGCGTTCTCTTTCTAGCTGTTCTCTTCTTTTTTTTAACACAATTTGTACGTTTTTTCTTCAACGCGGCTGTTTTCTTTTTTAGGCCGATCCTACGCGCGCTGTAGTTACCGAGCGAATGCGCAAGCTTGTGAATTTTCGAGGCCTTATATCCTGAGCCCTGCATAAGACTATTGAGTTTTTCCTCAGCTTTTCGCTTCAAACTCAAACCCGATTCGCGCAAACGCGATTTGAAGGCTTCCCTAGGCTGAATTCCTGCATCCATTATATCGCTCGCCACATTAAGGCCTGACCGTATAGCCTCTTTGCCGACAACACGCGCCCCTTGTTTTAAGAGAGGTAAAATGCGCCGGAAAAGGCCGCCAAGGAAACTGCCGATACCGTGACCCCTCTGGTTCGGCGACCCTATGTATACTTGGCTAATTCCCCCGTACCCTGTTCTACCTGCGCCTACTTGTGCGTCAAAGTACGCATCGTAGTAATTCATGTTGCTCTCTCTCTCTCTCTCTCACTTTCTCTACCGCAGCTAAGCTAGGCGTTTGAACTGGAGTGTCACGGTTAGCGTTCCACCCTCGAATGGCATCCAATGCCCGAATTCATCTCTTATATCGATATCTATCGATTGAAAGCTGGTACGTAGAAGAGGTATGTACCGCGGTGGCGAAAAACTTTTGATTTTCACAGAGCCGTAATTATAATTATTATCAATGTCAAAGGGAACGACACGTAATAACGGCGCGTGTACATCGCCGGTCATGTAGGACTCGCAAATATCCGTATAAACAAATAGCATATTGGGTATACCGTTCATGAGACTAGCCGGCTGCGGCGCAATATACTGATTCGCTACCACAAGACCCGTACTATGAGTGAAGCCTAAAATTTTGTTAATTATGGAGGAACAGTGGAAAGCGTGTTCTAGATTTTTGCACTCGGTGCAGACACGCTCTACCGAGACATAGCCGTTAAGAGTATGCTGAAATTTCAAATGTCCTGCGATACTTTGAATTTGGTTAATTGCTTCGAGTAGCGTGGAGACGCTACGGTATACCCCAGATGGTACGCAAGCACGCTCGTTTTTAAAATCGACATTGGCCTCAACGCCCGGGATCACTGCGTTCGTCACTAAGCTGATAAAGTTTGTTTCACCTTCAGGCGGCACGTGTAGAACAGTCATCGGTATGTGTATTTCGGCTAAGGAAACGCCCCATTTACCGCGTAAATTTACACTTTGTGGCAAGTGTGTGGTATATTGCGTCGTCCTGTTATTAGGGTAGTACTTCATGCTGCTATTGCTAGGTAAAACTACAAAAAACTCGGTGTCGCTCATAGCGCCTACTTTTTCTTTCCCCACCTTTGGACTCTAGATAGCTCGGGTTCGTAAAAAATGCCGTCAATCTCCTCGTCGTTGAGATCATGCAGAACGTACACGATAGGTCGGCTGCTCACGGATATACGATGTATCTTAAACAGCTCACTGCTCCAGCCGCTCTCGTATCCTTTAGCAAAGGCAGCCTTCGCGCTACTGATGCGGACAATATCGCCCAGCTTATATTTAGGAGGTGACCGCTGTACAGGATGCTGTTGTTTATATCGCCGTATTAGATTATCGCGCGCTTTGGCAGACGTAAGCAACGTCACAGATGCGGGCGTCATTCTAATGCCACTATGTATCGTACGATTGTATGCGGAGACTATATTCTGCAAAACGTCGATATAACGTTTTTGGCGCGAATACGTGAAGTATCGCCACATTTTTTCTTTCAACGTTCGATTGAAGCGCTCTACAACAGCTGCTTTTACGTCAGGGTTGCGGCTCGCCCGAAATTGAATATTATGCTTCTGTAAGAAAGTCTGAAAAACTGACCCTGTAAATTCCCGACCCTTGTCCGATTGTAGGCAAACGGGAGATCGGCCGTTTGTGCTTTTTAGCGAGAGGATACGAGCCAGAGCGTTAGCCACTCTTAAAGCAGTCTTGTCGTACAACGGTTCAACCCACGCGTACTTACTGAGCACATCTATGACCACAAGAAGATAGGTATAGCCATCGTTATAACTTTTGAGTGAACGAAGGTCTACAAGATCAGCCTCCCAAACATCGTCAATGTTCTGCACATTGTAGATGCGCCGGGGAAATCGCCGGCGTATCGCTCTATGCCGTGTGAAAGCATCCTGTGCTTCGAGCCACTGTATCGTTTTTTCTGGGGAGATTTTCTTTTTACGACCTACGCGTAACAGTTTAGTAGCACCGGAAAAAGACGCCTCATTTGAAGGATCAAAGTAAATTTTTTCAAGTGTTTTCATACTGACAGTTTGAGAGAGGACCAGGTGAGTCGCCTTCTCTTACCCCTCCCGCTCTGCGCGGCTAATTTGTTGCTCTCGCTACCGCTGTAGAACTCGGAATGACCGGTATCGCTAATGTCCTCGTCGTCACCGTCGTCATCAACGTCGGTGGTGCTGTTACCGTGGGGTGAGCGTAATGTTGAATTGGCTTGCGTTTCCAGCCATAGTTCGTCATTTCCCACAAATTCACGAGGTGCCTGTATAGCCCTTAAAAAATTTGCAAAGACTCTACGGCCCGTCGGTTTGGCCATCTTTCTCGCACGCATTGCGTCATTCACAAGATCAACAATATTTGAATGCTTGATTGTTTCTCCATTGACAGAAACCACGCCGGCTGCATCCCAAGAAAAATCTGAGGACGGCGCATCATGTAGGCGTCGCAATAAGAGTTTCGCTTTACTGCGGAATTTCGCAGGTACACTCTCAACGATAATGGAATCGTTCATTCGTGTTTCTGCTGCTACTGATGTTGATCTTTCCGTGGGGTGTGTGTCTTTTTTTTGTTCCTTCACAAGATCATGATACAGCTGTGCTCGTTCGCCATCGACGAAATGTAGATAACGCTGTAATACGCGCAAATACGCTAGCCATTTTTCTCGCTCGTCGCCATACTCGTTAGATTTCAAAATTTCGCTCATCTCCATATCAAGACGATTCAGAGTCGCCGTAATTGTTTTCTCCGCTTGGCTCATCGGTCGTGCCTCACTATCGCTGACGCTGCGTTTTTGGGAATCTAGTTGTAATAGACACTCCTCGGGCACCAGAACCATTTTCCTGGCATGCTCCATTATTTGACAATTAGATTTGACAATATGGTACCGAGGATTGGGGCAAGCAGCAGGGGTAAAAATCCACCGCTTTGAATGACAAATTTCTTCTTACTTTTCCAGCAGCCTCTATTTGCCGCTAAGCGCCTGAGAAGAGGCACGTGGCGGCGCAATTTTTTCCGCTGGTTGGCTTTGAGAGGAATATTACCGCGAAGAACGTTTAAAGCGCACTCGCAAATGCAGCGTATTATACGAGAATCCGCTTTCCGCAAAATAGCCTCACGCTGTTCTTTGGTGAGATATTGAAGAGCGTTCAATATCGCAACGCTCTTCTTGCAAAGAGACGATCCGCTGCGTGCCATCACAGGCGTAGAACTGGCAATTCTCCATATGTGTCACCGCTTTTTAATTTCTTTCGCGGTACGTAAACGAAATGGCGTGTATCATCAGGGAAAATACATGTGCGGTATCGGCAATTATCGGGTGTTGATTGCTTCAGATCTAGTAACAAATAACCGTGCGGTTTCGATGTTGCGTCGTAATAAGCCTCCTGTAGAAATCGTGGATTTTCGGGACATATTTGGCGCGCCAAGTGCTGTATTTGAGCACGATCGCGAGGGTTTTTGAAGATAACGATATAATTAGCATTCAAAGAGATGTCCCGCTGGCCTTGGCCCTGATGAAACAAATTTTGCGTTATAAAAATAACGCTCAAGTTCTTATGATGACTGCCTTTGGTGAATAGATCGACAACGGCATTGCTCGATGCTTCACGCATTAGATCATCGATAATTAAGAGCTTCACGCGGGGGTCGTTTGAGTAATCGGCAGTCTGGGGTAATCCTTCGCGAAATTCTATAGCATCACCGTACCCCGTATATGCTGTCTGCCACTCGGAATAATAGAATATTATTCTCTCGAAACGTTCGCTGTTCATACGCGTGATACATTTCAGAAATTTTTTAACAAAATACGTTTTACCGCAGCCTGTCGGCCCGCAGATCATAGAAGTCCAGGGATGTTGCCACCTCGTGTCCATAGCGGTAAATGAGGAAATTTAGGCTCAGTGCAATATTAAATAAGATTTTCGGATTTTTACGTAAAAAATATATTTCCAGTATATTTTACAAATGGCGATAACCGTAGGGAAGCGATCCATACCGGCCGTCACGTCTTCGCTTAATGCTCGACGGCTTGCCCGTTTTTGTCTCACCTCGCGTGACAACATGGTGAAGTTCTGTACGTCTAATGGCGTCGTATCTCAGTACAATAGGATCCTCTCGCTCGTCCACGATGAAGGATCGTACGGACTCATAGTTTATTAACGCATTGTTTGCAAAATTAAGCGTGATACCCTTAACTTTGCAAACCTCGCTCTCTGTCCCGTCAGGCGCACGCACGATGAATGCATAAAATTTAGGGCCGCCGGAAATGAAACTTCTTATGTAGCTGCCCTCGCCATAGGTGGTTAGCTCGTTAGTTAAATCGCCAAGCAACTGGCCTATCGGGGGCTCGTAGGCTTCAGATTGTTCTCTCGCTACATAAATTACGGAGTCGGTATCGCAGTACAACGCACGTCTTCCCAGACGTTCCAGGTAACCATACAGTTTTAAACGCGCTTGTGCTGTGGTGTATGCAGCTATTACGGCGTTAGCTATACTTGAGGGTACCACAGCCTCATCGGTTTTAATATAATTGACGTAAAGAATTTCATTGTTCACCGGCAGCATACCTGTAATATCGTATTCTGGATTAGTTAATAACTCCATAAGTTTTTTGCGTGTTGATACTACGACTGTTTGCGGCAGGTTTTCGCGTTGCCCGAATTTTCCCCAGAACGAATTCAGACATAGTTTGGCGACTGAGCGTAGGCCGGGGTTTTTGGTTATCGACTGACGATTCAAACGAACTCCCTCTGATTGTTCAAAGCCAGCGATATAACGCTCCTGGGCTGATTCATCGCCCAAACAGTTCTCAGGCCAGCCGCTCGCCTCCTGCTTGATCTTCAAAAAGGTGTTAATGTACTCGACGAATAAACCTCCCGATTGCGTGTCACGACTGAATTGCGTTACTTCGTATTGCCAGATTTCGGCAATGTGGAGTATCGTGTAACCGCATGAGACGGCTTTTCGCAATTCATCGGCAACCCAGGTACCCTCGAACACACGCTCGTCCGGATCGTCATGCATACACTCTTCCTCGTTCATCATCTCGCTGCATGTGCGGCACAGAGAGAACAACAGTCGCTGATGCATACGCACAGGCAAAACAGGGTGGTAGAGATCGCGTGGTGGTAGAACGGTACATTTCACCAGGCCTTCGACACGCGCTAGATCACTAGTGGGTCCTGTCAGCTCTAAGCATTCGTCGCCTATATATACTTTCGGATGTCCGATAGGGTATTTACCAAATTTGCAAATATACGGGTACAGAGAGCAGACGTCTACGTAGCGTATGCGCTCCGTCTCTTTAACATCGTAGAGCGTCACCATATTCTCCGTGCGACCACCGAAGAAAGCGTCACGAGGGTTTAAGGGTTCCGCAGCCGTCAACGGATGATCCCGTATGAGCCCGCGAATTTCGGCACTAGTTTCCAAAAGCCTGTCCCACTCGCATTCCCAGATTTCCGTTAACTGATAACCTCCCGAGCGAATTCTATTAGCTATAGCAAGAGTTCTTTCTAACCGCTCGTCCATTGATATATCACCGCGTTGTTTACAGTCTCTATTGAGGGAGAAGCATTGAGGGCAGCCGTGCCAATAGCAACCATGAAATTGTAATACGTACGCGGTATTCCCTGTTTCATAATAGCCGTCGACTAGTAAATTTTGAGGTAGTCTAAATTCGCGCGAACGGCCGGCGTGTATAATACGCTTTCCGAGGGTGTGCTCCATCCATACAAGCCATGAAATTGCCTTTTTTGATTGGGTATGCACCCACCTATAGCCGCCCAACGGTATAATACCGATCGTATTGTCTTTGAGGAAATTTTTCCGAAAGACACTGAAGCAGGCCGAGGCTATCGTTGTGCTCTCGTCAAACGGACAAACTCGGCCGTTGGCTATAAACATGTCACGAAAAGCCATACACGCGCGTCTCAAGATCGTGACGTCGTCCGTGCAATAGCTTACGAGTTCCTTCGAAAAGTCAAACACGTAGTCTCTGCCTTTAGACTCGTGATACCAGGCTAAGAATTTTTCGCGCTCTGCGGGGCGCATCGTGTCGGGAGAATAATACTCTACGGCTGGTAGGGGACCCACATAATTTTGATTTTCCGGTCTGTTAAACAAATGAGGGAAAACACCTTTAACGATAGCGCCTGTGAGACCGAAGGCTTTAGGAAGCGCACTGAGAGGCATGTGAAAATAGTTTAGGCTGTCGAGAAAAACAAGTTTTTCAACACGCATCGAAATGATTTTCGTACCGTTCATAATTATACTCGGCAGTTGGACCTTTTTTTCTTCAATTAAATAGCGCAGAATGAACTGCGCGTCAAAGCCACCGGCATTATGAGCAATACAGATAGTACGCGAAAAATGCTCGACACGCTGCATAGCAAGTTCGACCAATTGTCCCACAGGCTGCTGTCGAAATACATACTGTCGAGAGTCGCAATACTCGCATGGCTCTGTCATCGAATCACGAGTGCAACAATACGTGCAAACTCGTTGAACTACGCACAAGTTGGGCTCGTGTAGAAAAGTATTCGCATCGCCTGGTACCTGTGTGCATTGCTGAGTCTCAAAATCATAGAATAAAAAAAGTATTTTCCCCGTGCTTTGACCGCCGCGAATAGGCTTCATAAAGCACATGTGATTATTGGGTCGATCCGCTCTGCATGCTTTACAAAAGGCCACGCCGCAAATGTGTTTTCGTCTTTTATCGAGAGGCCTGACAATTTTCAGGCATTCGCGGCACCGCTTGAGCGAGGCACACACGCTGTTTGATTTGCGTTTTCTGTACTGTTTAACAATTAAATGATTTTCGAAACATTGCAGCCCGTAAAAATCGCGCGCGCACGCTTCGCATCGAATAGCTACATTTACTTCGGGATCGCACGGTGGTGACGTCATGCAGCGAGGACACTTTTTTTTTAAACATCTATGGCCAAATCTGCGGTATTGCGAATTACACGAGGAGCAAAAATCGCGGCTTCCCACGGCGCCTCGTAAATTTAATATCGGCTGATAATGATGCGAGCGCTCGTAATATAAAATGTGCAGCGTGTGTTCGATTTTGCCAAAAGTATTTGAGACTTGCTGCGAGCCGTCGAACAAAGGTGCATCCCCCCGCCCGAACGTCAGAAATTCATAAACTACTATGGCAATACCGTGCTGCGCGAGATAATTCTGGTAGAGAGCAATCTCACGGACCCCGCAGCCGTTTGGCGGTACTATAACTCCCGCTGCATTCGTTAATTCAAGAGCAGCATTTTTCTGCAATGAGCCGTTAGTCTGCCTCATGCGTTGCCAGTTTGCGTGTAAACTACCTGTGCGTATTTCACCCCGTTCGGCATACGCGCGCGCCGCCGTCAGTGACCGTGGTAAACACAGAGTATCGCTATTGCGTATCGTGAGAATGGATTTTTTTGCTACTCCCTCATGCGTTAAGCGCTTTCTGCCGGTGCCCTCAACACCCCTGACAATGCTGGCTTTGATTATACACGCATCGTCAATATTCAATGATGTAGCACTCTGAGCAACGCTCATTATTAACTGCCAAATATCATCGGATGCGCAATCTCTAACGGGCCGAAACGAGAGCCAAACGGGGCCGTGCGGTAAACAGCTCGAGGCAAACGATATACCTATATAATCGCCAGCCTCGCAAGACGCTGTGATATACGTCAAAAGGTCACGAAACGCTCCTTCCAACCATGGTAATAAATGGCCACCAGGCGGGGGTTGACGAATGCGTACGGTGATTTCTCGGCCTCGTAGTTTAAAACGCTTGAAGTACCGACGAGCCTCCTCGATTATCTCAATACGCGCGCCTGGTGGCTGTACATCGTCGAAGGACTCATCACGCTGCCGTCTACGGCCGAAACCTTCTTGTACGCCTGTAAAAAAGAGTACGAATGCTTAAAATTGCTTAACTCTGCCAATAAGTAAGCTCAAAAGGTACCTGATGTTATTGCTACTTCTAACCATGGACGTCTACAAAGCGTCTTCATCAAACAGCAGAGATACTGATGCATAACCTGCCGTAAAATATAATAGCTCACTCTCTATTTTTGCAAACAAAATCTTTCAAGTTAATATTAACTTTGCAAAACCGATAACGTATATACCGATGCGAGTAATAAAGAGGGTTCGTTTACCTGAGTCGTCGCTCGAGCCTAAAAGACGATTTAGCCAATCGTCATCAACACCATCATCATCATCATCATCATCGTGCGGTAGATCGTTTTCACCCTGCTGCTGTGGCGAGTCACCTCCAAAAGGCCACATCCATAGCTGATTGTCCCTATGCTCGTATTCCTCAGCAGGGTGTTGCGCGTCGTTGACTATCTCGCGAGCCCATTGCTCCAGCATGATGTTGCCTCTCTCACTTGCAACCTGATCGGTGTCGTCGTCGTCGTCGTCGTCGTCGCCGTCGTCGTTGCCACGCCCGGGGTTATTCTCGTTAAAACGAGGATTCAAATCTGCATGTGTTTTATTATTATTAATGCCTGATAAAAACGTATTGTTAATGTATGATAATGGGTTATTATTATTAATACTTACACTCGTTACTACCGGAAAATATTTCGGACGGGTGCCCCATACTGGATGTAGACGGGCGGGCAAGGGTCTCAGCGTCACTGAAACGAGATTGCTCGGTGGAAATATCCGCAAATATATCTACTGGACTTAGAATCGGCTGCTGTAGTGCCCCTTCTTCTTCTTCTTCAACATCTGATATGGGGGATAGCTGAAGGTAATCAGGAAGTCTATGAACAGTCTCCTCGTTGCTGGTCGCGGGGCGTAGATCAGGACCCATAAGCATTTCAGAGTCGGTGCAATTATTGCGCGATGGTCCTTCAATCACGGGATCTAAATGATCGCCATGCCGGCTTTCATCATCTCGCGCTGTTTCTTCCTCCACGGCTTGCGCCCCCTCGGCGAGTGCAGCTTCTTCATCGGAGCTCGCTTCATAGAGTCGGCGATAATCTGCGGGTACTTCTGCATTACCACGATATCACACTTAAAAAAAGATGCTCGCACGCTACGGAGCACAACTTACCGTTTATTTCATTGATGAGATTACGTGTGCACGAAGCAGCCTCGAGATTTCTGTGTTGTAATTCTTCAAACACACATAGGAGAACCCTGTAGCCTCTAAACAGACCTCTGTTATAGGCCGTCACAAGGGCTCGCAGCGGAGACCACCATAACACATATTTCAAACGAGTTATGAGAGAATTTTCCGGTAAATAGCGCAATTCGGTGCACCAGTTATTATTACATCTTCGGCGAAGTTGTGCATTCCGCGTTTTGACCAAGCGAAGAAGATCTAAAATGCACGTACGTATATTACGGCTATCCATAGCTGCTCCTGAGAAATGTATCGAACGCCGTCTAGATCACTACTGACAGCTTTTATTAATTGTTCAAATGCTCGCGTTGTCACGAACAATGTGTGTGTGTGTGTGTGTGTGTATGTTTTATCACACATACATGTATCACATCCGGAGACAATAGCCTTTTTGAAAATCTCGAGATTTATTTCTCCGAGCGTGTAAACCGATATTTCGCGTAGCTGCATTTTTGCTGACGCGCGAACATTCCTGAAAGTATCTTCATCAACGTCTCCGTCGAGCGTTTATTGCCGGAGAAGTTTTATGTTAAACCAAATCCAGAAAAATCATAGTCGAATTCAAATTCAACGTTCTCTAAGAGCCTGCGTTCTCTATTTAAAAAAGATAGAACGAGTATAAGTATGCTATGCTATATACAGGCTATCCCTCAGCTGCGATGTTCTCGAGGATGTAGGCTGAAATTCTGAATAAGCTGATATAAGGATGTATGGGGGTAACGTCAGTGAGTGCCGCGCGGGCGTGTGCAGTAGCAAGCGGTCCGGTGCCGCACACACGTATGCTCGTGCTCGTCGGTGTGCGCGCTCCATAGCAGGTACGAATATCCGCACAAAAAGGAGAGGCCGAGAATACGGCTTCTCCATTGCGTGCCTCTACACGGGCGTATACATGTAGTAGCAAGAGGCCCGTTGCCACGACACACGTATACTCGTGCCCGTCGGTGTGCGCGCTCTATAGTAGGTACGAATATCCGCACAAAAAGGAGAGGCCGAGAATACGGCTTCTCCATTGCGAGCCACTACGCGGGCGTATGCATGTAGTAGCAAGAGGCCCGATTCCGCGACACACGTATGCTCGTGCCCGTCGGTGTGCACGCTCTATAGTAGATACGAATATCCGCACAAAGAGGAGAGGCCGAGAATACGGCTTCTCTCTTGCGGGCTGCTACGAGGGCGCGTGTGTGTGTGTATGGGCCGGCAAGCGGTCCGATGCTCGGGTCCGCCGGTGTGCGCGCTGTATAGTAAGCACGAATATCCGCACAAAGAGGAGAGGCCGAGAATACGGCTTCTCCCTTGCGGGCGCGTGTGTGTGTGTGTGTGCGAGTGTGAGCCTGCAAGCGGCCCGATGCATGGCACACGTATGCTCGTGTCCGTCGGTGTGCGCGCTCTATAGCGGGTATGAATAACTGCACAAAGAGGGGAGACCGAGAATACGGTTTCTCCCTTGCGGGTTGCTGCGCAAAAGATTTTGACAGTTGTCAGCATAATTCGCGAACTCGTGCGGTGAGCTCATTGCTTAGCTTGCATCTATGCTATCTAAACTCCGTGCTCGCCATCGGATGAGCTCATCGTAGAACGATCGCGCTCAACGTCGGGTGAGCTCATCGTAGAACGATGCATCGGCTACCTCGCACGCGTGCAATTATGCTGACCTGTCAAAATCTGCAAAAGATGCTCTTCATACGACGAGCAGCTTCAGTTGCTCTTCAGACTCCGTCGCGTGCGTCTCGTCTTCTTCTTTTACACCAGTTCGCCAAAAATGTCGCCGAGTGCCTCGAGCTCCCTGTGGCGCCGTTCGCGTGCCGTGTTTCCCGCGTCGACGGTTTGGCCGTATATATACGCACAGTGGCGACGGGCGAAACGCACGAGTGGTTGCGTGAAGCCCTGTACGCGTTTTACGTGCAGCGTCGGGCAGGAGTACGTCTCCCGTTCGACGATGTTGCGCCGGGTGCGTCGTGCGTGATAATCCCCGCGGGCGGCTGTGACGTACTCCGCGGGAACATAGTGTCGTGCGACTCCGAGGGATACAGTGAAGTTTTTTTCGTGGATGAGGGGTACAGCGGGTACGTAGACGCGGACTCGCTGTATACCCCCGCGCCCTTTTGCGCGTTTGTTGCGGGCCTCGTGGTTCAGTGCACGGTTTCGGGGATCGCGCATCTTGAAACCATCCCCTTCGTCTCGGACCTGCTCGCGGACCTCGTAGAGAACCGCGTCGTCGTGGCTGTGGCCGAAAGCGCCGCCCCCCTCCCCCGTGTACGCATGTACAACGGGGTCGACGTCGCGACGGTACTCATCGCGGCGTTGAACGACGGGCCCGAACCCGTCGCATTTTACGACGTGGGGTGGCCCGACGACGGGTTTGACGACTCGTTCGAGCCGGAGGGGTGGGAGAACGAGCCGTGACACTCGTGCTCGTGTGGGCGTGTGTGTGTGTGTGTGTGTGTGTGTGTGTGTGTGTGTGTGTGTGTGTGTGTGTGTGTGTGTGTGTGTGTGTGTGTGTGTGTGTGTGTGTGCGTACCCTCGAAGTTCACCGTCACCAGGAGCAGCAACGGTGAGCAAAACAAACTAAAAATGAATTTTCAGAAAGCAGAAAAAATGGGGCCACTATGGCGAAACCCCCACTCCGTACCCCTCTGGGGCGCGGGGGAGGGGATCAGCACGGTCATCCCCAGCAAAAAAAAGGGGCCACTATGGCGAAACCCCCACTCCGGCCTTCCCCCCCTCCGCACCCCTCTGGGGCGCGGGGGAGGGGATAAGCACGCTCATCCCCACTCCATCCCCACCACCTCGGCTGCCGAGGAGTGGGGGTAGGAGTGGGGATGAGGAGTGGGGGTCGCCATAGTGGCCCCCATACTACTCACACACAAATACGCACAAACAAGCACGTACGCACAAGCGCGTTCAAACACGCACAAACCCGCAGAAACGCGCATGCACGCACAAGCACGCACACGCACAACTACGCACAATGCACAAGCACGTACAAACACGCCAAACACGTACAAGCACACAGAAACAGACAAAAACACAATAGATGCAGAAACTGTTATGGCATTGTAAAAAAAGGACCACATGGCTACCCCCTCCACCGAGGCCCCTGAGATTCACCTCTGTGACGTCACACGCGACCGGCGACGCCGCCCCCCTCCGCCGTACCCCTGCACTTGCCATCCCTGCGCTGGACACCGCCGTACCTTCCCACCCCTCCCGGAGGACCGTGGTTTAGAACCCGCCTAGCCCTACTACTACCGATCGAGGCCCCCAAAACCATCGCGAGCGCTGCGTTCATCTTTATTTAATGACAAACGCTCCGATCGTAGCTGTTGCGGCATCGTCAGGTTTCTGGGAAACAATTACCGGAAGTGAGATGAAAGCAGAGAGAAACTCGGGGCCGTCGTATTAGGAGTGACCGATCGAGGCATCCCTAATCATGGCGGCACTGCTTTTATCTTCGTTTACTAGGAAATGTTCCGGTCATCGTTCTCGCGGCATCGTCAGACTTCTTGACGAAAAAAGACCCGAAGTAAGATGAAAGCAGAGCCAAACTCGGGGCCGTTGTATCGTGAATGACCGATTGAGGCCCGCAGAAGCATCGCAAGCACTGCTTTTATCTTTGTTTTTAACAAATGCCTCGGTCATCGTCAGTGCAGCCAGATCGCGCGCGAAAGTTACCCTCTCTCTAGTCCCTCGCGCGCCCATCACACAATCATAGTAGCGCGTGTCCGTGAGCGAGCGACGCTCGGACATCTTCGGAAGGAGCCAAGTGCCGTCGAACTGTCCCGACCTCGCCTTCGGCAGCTACACCAACACATAGACACGCTGAGCACGTTCATGTGCGGCCAAGCCGAACGAAGGCGTCGAGGGAAAAAGCAATCTGAGCACGGCCCGCGCGTGACGTCACGCGACGGCACGCGCGAGACTTTTAGATGATTTCAATGCTTATTTAGCTCTTGATTCTCTGCGTTATTAATGTATACAAAAAAATGTATCGCGCACTCTGAACGCTTATTTTTTTAGTATATACGTTAATTTAAATGTAATAATCAATCTAAATTACAACTTATTTATCTACTAAAAAATTGTTTACGCTTTACTCACACCCGTCCTTATGCCAAATAAATTATAATTCAGAAAAGTAAGTGAAAATATTTTTATATTCGTATTATTATATTAATTCTCATACTTTCATCAAGCGATAAAGTATTATCTCCAAAAACAAGTCAATCATCAATCGGGCCGCCAATCGTAACTGCCAGAAAGTGCATCTTTAACACAAGTGATAAGGTGGTCCCGTTGGTAGCGTTCCTGGCTTCGGTCCGTAGGGGCGCAGGATCGTTCCTCACGCTCAGCGCTTTTTTTTTTTAATCATGGTTACTATTAATTTTCATTTGATTAGTTATTTTTATTAGTTATCATATTTATTTTAATTAGTTATCTTTTAGTACCGAAAAATTTATCGCGCACTCTGACCGCTTAATTTATTAGTTTTTACGTTAATTTAAATATAATAAATATAAAATACAACTTATTTATCTTCTAGCAAAATGTTTGCGCTTTACTCACACACGACCCTATGCCAAATAAATTGTAATTCATAAAAGTAAGCGGAAATATATTTATCTTCGTATTATTATATTCATTCTCATATACTTTCATCAAGCAAAAAAGTATTATCCCCAAAAACAACCATCCATCCGACCGCGAATCGTAAGTACCAGAAAGTGAACATACATTGACACAAAAAATTAAAGGAGCAAGAAAAGCTGAACTTCGTCAAAAGTGTTCGTACAAAACAAAAGGATGTTAAAGCTTCAAGTTTCTAGTTTTAGTTCCGACAATAATTTTTTTTTGAGAATCACTGATTGCGCGGTAGGAAGAAATATCACGGCAAAAAAAATGTTGCAAATTTTTACGTTTTTCAAAGTTCTGCACGTGTTTTGGAGATTTTTTTCGGACTTGACCAATATCAAGGTCATTGAGCCCATTCAATTCAGTTCAATTTGCTTCTTTTTTTATCTCCTTACGACCATTTTTCGCTGATATCGGCCTCCTCGTCGGCCTCTGAATGAAAAAACGTCCTTTTGTCTTCAGTCATCGATATCTCGAGAACTAATGGTTGTACGGGAATTAGACCGGCAATTTTGGAAACGTGAATGCATACTCTACAAGCTCTGATTATTATTGTAGTTTAAAAAAAATTATTTTTGCCATCAGTTTTAAAAAAGTATAAAAAATCGATGTTTTCTTGTTTTTTATAAAATTCACCGCTACTGTGCAAATATTGCGATAAACACTATTGTTTATGGACGGTCATTCGGCTCAATATGTCCCCAAGAGATATGCAAAATTCCAAATTGATCCGTTCATCGGTCTTTCTTGCCCGATTGACCAAAATATGAAAAAAAATTAAAGGAACAAGTTTCCTCCTTCTCAGAAATCATTTCATGATTATTAAGAGGAAAAACAACTTTTCACTACTTTTCGTACAATTGGGTATTGAGTACGCATTAAATGTTGGAAAAGAACCCTGAAAATCATATTGACTAAAAATTTTCGATTTTTTTTTTTAATAACAAAAATGTTGAAATTTTTTTGTTTATAAAAAAATCTATTCCGATTTTTTTTATTTTTTTAATGTTGACATTTTTTTTCGATTCAACATTGTACCGCCAGCATTAGAATTACCCAAAGTGTACGTAGAATTACCCAAAGCGTACCTCTCCGTGGTATGCTTTGGGTAATTCTAATGCTGGCGGTACAATGTTGATTTGAAAAAAATTTCAACATTTAAAAAAAAAAAATTCGAAACTGATTTTTTTATAAAAAAAAAAATTTTCAATATTTTTTTATGAAAAAATTTTTTTTTCGAAAATTTGTAGTCAATATGATTTTCACGGTTTTTTTCCAACATTCAATGCGTACTCAATACCCAATTGTACGAAAAGTAATGAAAAGTTTTATTTCCTCTTAATAATCGTGAAATGATGTCTGAAAAGGAGGAAACTTGCTCCTTTAATTTTTTTTCAAATTTTGGTTAATCGGGCAAGAAAGACCGATAATCGGATCAACTTGGAATTTTGCATGGCTCTTGGGGACATATTGAGCTGAATGACCGTCCATAAACATTAGTCTTTATCGCAATATTTGCAAAGTAGCGGAGGATTTCATAAAAACCAAGAAGACATAGTTTTTTTGTACTTTTCTAAAACTAATGGCAAAAATAAAAAATAAAAGTTTCACCACAATAATAATCGGAGCTTGTAGAGTATTCACGTTTCCAAAACTACCGATCGAATTCCCGTACGACCATTAGTTCCTGAGATATCTCAGCGAAAAATGGTCGTACGGAAAAAAAAAGCAAATTGAAGTGAATTGAATGGGCTCAATGACCTTGATACTGGTCAAGTCAGAAAAAAATCTCCAAAACACGTGCAGAACTTTGAAAAACGTAAAAATTTGCAAAATTTTTTTGCCGTGATATTTCTTCCGACCGCGCAATCAGTGATTCTCAAAAAAAAAAATCATTGTCGGATCTAAAACTAGAAACTTGAAGCTTTAAAATCCTTTTTTTTTGTACGACCACTTTTGATAAAGTTCAACTTTTCTTGCTCCTTTAATTTTTTGTGTCAATGTATGTTCACTTTCTGGTACTGACGATTCGCGGTCGGATGGATGATTGTTTTTGGGGATAATACTTTATCGCTTGATGAAAGTATATGAGAATGAATATAATAATACGAAGATAAATATATTTCCGCTTACTTTTATGAATTACAATTTATTTGGCATAGGGTCGGGTGTGAGTAAAGCGCAAACGTTTTGCTAGAAGATAAATAAGTTGTATTTTAGATTTATTATATTTAAATTAACGTAAAAACTAATAAAATAAGCGGTCAGAGTGCGCGAAAAAATTTTCGGTACTAAAAGATAACTAATTAAAATAAATATGATAACTAATAAAAGTAACTAATCAAATAAGAATTAAGGATGTTGGGTCCCATATCGCAAATGATGATAAAATTCTGAAAATTTGGTATGTTTTTGTATGAAGTATTTCAGAGGTCGTGTTAAAATTTCACGACAATTAGGAAGCTCGTTATTGAACAATTAACATTCACAAATTAAATGCTGTCTTATGGAAACTGATGTAACTTTGCAATAAGTTTTTCTTTTGACCTCTCAATTTTGTAATATCTACAATATACTGAAAGCAACGGAAACAAAACGAAGTTTATTGATACATTTTTTTTATTTCTTTTAAAAATTGTTCTTAACAAAATGTTAATTTTTCAATAACGAGCTTCCTAATCGTCGTGAAATTTTAACACGACCTCTTAAATACTTCATACAAAAACATACCAAATTTTCAGAATTTTCTTATCATTTTTTATTTCAACCCTTAAGGAGGTTGAAGTAATGATGATAGAATTCTGAAAATTTGGTATGTTTTTACATGAAGTATTCAGGAGGTCGTGTAAAAATTTCATGACGATTAAGAAGCTATTTATTGAACAATTAACATTAACATGTTTTATAGGGACTCAAAATCCTTAATAGTAACCATGATTAAAAAAAAAAAAAAGCGCTGAGCGTGAGGAACGATCCTGCGCCCCTAGGGACCGAAGCCAGGAATGCTACCAACGGGACCATCCTATCGCTTGTGTTAAAGATGCATTTTCTGGCACTTAAGATTGGCGGCCGGATGGATAATTGATTTGTTTTTGGAGATAATACTTTATCGCTTGATGAAAGTATGAGAATTAATATAATAATACGAATATAAATATATTTTCACTTACTTTTCTGAATTATAATTTTTTTGGCATAAGGACGGGTGTGAGTAAAGCGTAAACAATTTTTTAGAAGATAAATGAGTTGTAATTTAGATTTATTATTATATTTAAATTAACGTATGAACTAAAAAAATAAGCGTTCAAAGTGCGCGATACAATTCTTTTGTATACATTAATAACGCAGAGAATCAAGAGCTAATTAAGCATTGAAATCATCTAAAAGCCTCATGCGTGCCGTCGCGTGACGTCACGCGCGGGCCGTGCTCAGATTGCTTTTTCGCTCGAAGCCTTCGTTCGGCTTGGCCGCACATGAACGTGCTCAGCGTGTCTATGTGTTGGTGTAGCTGCCGAAGGCGAGGTCGGGACAGTTCGACGGCACTCGGCTCTTTCCGAAGATGTCCGAGCGTCGCTCGCTCACGGACACGCGCTACTATGATTGTGTGATGGGCGCGCGAGGGACTAGAGAGAGGGTAACTTTCGCGCGCGATCTGGCTGCACTGGTCATCGTTATGACGGCATCGTCAGATTTCTTGACGATAAATGACTGGAAGCAAGCTGAAAGCAAAGACAAACTCGGGACCGTCGCGTCGAGGATGACCGAACGAGACCACAAGTACCATCGCGAGCATTGCTTTTATTGTTTGTTAACTTATCACTCCCACTTCGGAGTCGATCCGGGGCGAGGTGTTTAAAGATTTCCGCAGTTCCCCTTAAGAGGGTTCGGCGTCATGAGGGCCCCTCCCGCTCGCCCCGGCGGCGGGTGCTAGGCTGGTCGATGGAGTGCGCATCTGATACATGCTGCGGATTTCCACATCGGATGCAACCTTAAGGCAGGCTGGCAGATGTACATCGAGTGCAAGGGACGCCAGGTACTGACTGCCTGGGGGGGGGGGGGGGGGGGTGGTGCAAATGACGCAAACGGTTCAGACGGTTCAGACAGCTTGTCTGCTGGCCTCTGCCGCTTGTCTTCGGTGCCTCCCCCCATTGGTATGCGCGGGCCAGCCCCGCCCGGACCTCTGGGGGTCGGAGCTACGGCTCCCAACGTTCCCACACCCACCCCCAAACCCGTCCCACCTCCTTCACACCCCTCGCGACTCGCCTTCGTCGGCAGCCCATCCTCCTTCGGGGGGAGGGGACGACGACAAGGGACGCCGGATAAATTCCACGGGACCATGTGTGGCGTGTTTCCTTGGACTCACGCACCGTAGGGCCCACGGGGAGCCCTTCCCCTTAATAACGTTGTTTTTATCTTTCAGATGGGGTATCTTGGGCTCGGCCCTACAGTGGCCTCGATCGTGGTGGTGGCACGGAACCGAGTGCCCTCAACAAACTAATTAAAAACCTTTTCTGCTTTATTCTATTTTTGTTTTTATAACATTACAGCGGTCCGTCGCTGCTCCGGGGCGCGGGGCCAATACCTCCGAGGCCAGTGATCAGAAGCATCGTGCCCAAGGTATGCTGGCTGCACGGAGGATATTTTTGTTTTTATTTGTTTGCTGCAGCCGTTAATGATCCCCTCAGGGCACCAGGGGAAATTTAAAATAAAACGGTACAAATGCTGGTATGTCTCGGGACGGACGAGTTGGAGGCCTGGTCGCGCGTCCAAACACCCGCGGGGTTGCTCGGGAAGTAAGGGCGCGACTAAATCTTCCGGTCAATTCGGCCCCGGGCGACCCGCGCTACCCCGGGGGTACCGGATATATAACTGACCGGGCCCGGTATGAAGCGTTTGGCCTTCGCGCCGTTCGAGTTATTCTTGTTAGACACGAGGCTAACCAAGATACGGCAGTAAACCAGCCGACCGAGACTGCGCGCGTTAGGATAGTTAGAAACGCTGTCGTTGAAGCCCCCCTCCCCTGCCCCCGCGATAGACAAACCGCGGTAAATGTGGCCGCACCGGGCGGCCGAGCTTTCGACAAAATCAAGGTGTTGCAACTGATTGCCAGGCGTTCAGCGGTTGTTTCGGTTGAGGTGCGTTCGCTCGTTGCTGAAAAGCGCTTGGTCGACCTGCTGTTGCAGGAACCTTACATCCAACGCCAAGGCACGAGCCACACTTGCTATGGGCTAGGGACTGGAATGAGGGTCGCTGCCGTCCGCTCAGAACGCCCCTGGGCGGCGGTGGCGGTGTGTAACCCCTCCTTCCAAAATATCTTCGTCTCGCAGCTGAGCATCACGCACTGCGTTTGTGCGATGGTGCAGGCACCCAGCTTCTCATTCTACGTCGGCGCAGAAAGAGAGCATGGTTCAGGCCATCACGGGTAGGGATGTATCTCCTCTCGGGATACGGCTCAATCAACTCAACGCTCTGGCGGAGGGGGCTGACGGAGGACGGGGTCTGCTCCTTCTGCCCTGGAACAGAAGAAACGATGGATCATATAATTTTCGACTGCTCGGTGTATGCGCAGGCTAGAGTGCCCCTTCGCGGGACACTGCGAAGGGGTGACCTCGGGGGGCTGTGGAAACAAAGGAAGCCTATGAGGTATTCATAGTGTCACGTCCTGCGACGGAGTCACTGGACTTTCCCCACGGCCCCTCCATATCCATCCGATTTTGACGAGTACACTGTTCTAGGCCCGATTTTTCCGAAAAGTCGTAAAATAAAACAAATATACGTAACAGACAGTCAGACGACACGAAGATCCCCCGCTAACAGACCCTAACGTTGTTTCGATTTTAACCCGTATGGAAACCAAAGATAGACCAAGGGCTCTGAAAAACTGCACTCGACCCAGCCATAAAATCGAGAGCGCGACGAAATTCGAACGCACGTGCAAGGCCCGCGCCGCGGCTAGTGACTACGTTATCGCGACGCGATTCGGCGCCGAGGCCCAGACTTCACATAAACATATCCAACTCCGCGTGCTTTATTCCCACGGAAAAATCGCAGAAGAAACACTTCTATGTCCCTCGCCCTGATTAGCTAATAGACAATTAATATATCGCGCGCCTGGTCCACGATACGCAAGGGCCAGACTCCCACAACTCGTCCCTGATTAGGTAAAGGAACATTAAAAACCCAAAGTCCTCTTCTTTCCATACTCTGCCAAAAACGGAAACTGGAGCAAGAAGGTCCAGAGGGTGGTTGTAGAGAAGGCAGTCTCCCGTCAACTACCATCACATCAAGTTCTTTTATCGAGTCTCAATCCCAGTCTCCGACCAGAATTCAACGAGCTCATACCTAGAGTTCCGTAACCGATATTCATCGCGTCAAACCTTCGTTCTTTTCTTATAGAGCGAACATTGTCTTGCAATTCGAGTTTAGAAAAATGTGTACTTCGAAACTTCTGTAATCCTTACGGGATAATCGTAAGAATCTTGGCATCTGTATTCCGCGCAGTATCTCATTGTAGTTTCCATTCTCGATCTGCGAAAATTCACGAATATTAGAATCTGTGTCATCGAACATCTGCATCCATCTCACTCAATCATACCATCTGCGAGCGTTTTCGGCCCACCGACGAAGAGCCCTTAGTTTTACGACCGTACCCGACTCCCAAGTGACTGGGTCAACACCGAGACTCGCCAATGTAAGCGATCACATTCTCACCTTTTGTTTTCGATTTGCATCTTTAAAATAATAAGATTGACCCATACGGTTTATTCTAATAAATTACAAGTCAATCATACACAAGTCTCACGATTATTATCTTGATAATTGGACCCCCCACGTAATCCCTTCAAAATTCCTCCTTCCACCAGCACGTCCCCTTTTTACCCTCATCCCGTGCTATTGCGCTAGGCGTAGGCAAGAAAGAGGGATACCACACATATATATGCCCACGTCTCCTCGGGACGTTACATATTAATTTTGGGGGCTCGTCCGGGATATTAAAAAGGGAATGTACCTTCGCGAGTCAACCTCATGGATAAGTAATCAACTTGCGAAACACTAGATTTAAATATAACTGACAAGGAACATCCCTCAGGTGTCCGCCTCCGATTTTGTTGAAACTGATATACGTGATAGTGCATCGAAAACCTTTGAGACATGTATTTTTTTTATCAGCGGAGAAACGGATTTAAGGGGGGAACCGCCCCTCAAAGAAAGGCGAGTCGAGGGGTGATTTTGCAGTTTCACCCAGAAGCAATCCACCGATCTGAATGAATCAAAAACGAAAATTCTTCTAATGAAAAGCGATGAAAAATCCACTATGAAAATGTTACAAAAAAATTTAATGCGGGGGTAAACCACCCCTCAATTTGCCTTTCTTTTCACTCCACACTTAAGAGGGTTGTATGTAAATTAAAACAACAGGTATCATTTTGAAGGGCAATTAAAATTAAAGTTGACGGGTTTTTGCGTTTTGGCAGCATAGCAAATTTAAGGGGGTAAACCACCCCTAACATAAATTTATTTATCATGGTCGTTTTTTCTTTGTTTATAGTGTATCCGCTTATTTTTCAATATTTCTATAAGCGACATTTTAATGTTTTATCATATTTCAAAATTATTACATTCGTCTTAAGGGGTACCTACCCCTCAGACGATAAACATTATTGAAGTGTCCGCTTTCGATTTTGTTGAAACTCATATATGTGGTAAAGCAGTGCAAACTATTAAACATGTTTTTTTTGTGAAAATTCCTTTAATATTAAGCGATGAAAAATCCACTACAAGGGTGTTGACTAGAAATATAATTAAGAGGTAAACCACCCCTCCATGTGCCGTATTTCACCCCACGCTTAAGAGGGTTTTGTCACGTCGCGACCAAATGCGTACAATGTCTTTTTAAGCCTAATACGCACGATAGCGGAATTCTCATTTTTCGACGGATCTGAATATTTTCTTTAGAGTTAGGCCTACCACGGCGGAAACGTAGCCTATCCATAATAATATAACTAAGCGTTGCTCATACCTTCCCACGCGAAAGCGTAGCGGTCTTAACGATATCGAGAACAAATATACAAGCGGGAAAATTTCGAACAGTCTCGTTGTAATCCGAACAGAGTCCGAGTACATCGCAGAGTGTCCTTAAGACCAAAAATACACAAAGGAAACCTTCGGGTTACAAGGATGACGAACACGTGAAACGACACGCAAGAAATGCGTGATGATATTCGTAAAAACGTAAATACATAACGACGCAACGATACCGAATTATAACGACCAGCCAAGAGCGGAAAATGTCAAAATCCTTTAAATATACACTCGCTAGGAGAAAATTCTCCGACCCAGGAAGTTGCCGCGGTCATAAAACTGCGTTGATATTTCCCATGCGGACTCGCGGGCCTCGGTCAACAAGCCCTATATCGAGCGTGCGTTCTTGGCGCCGACAAGGCCCCTTTTTCGTCTATATTTTTCCGCGCTCCAGATAAAGAAGCGCAGCTCCAATTCCCGGAAATAGAGCGACGGTTGTGGCTATCACAACCTACTCCTCGCTCCCACTCTCATTTCAACTTATACATATTTTCCACCAATCCAAAAGAATGCACCCCCAAATGTGCACTCTCCCAGGGGGCCAGTCTCCCACCACCTCAGCATCCCAATTTTTCCTACATCCTAGAAGAAGAAAATCATCAAGTCAGTGTGTTCCATCACCACTCGTAGAGAACAGTCTCCCAACAACTTTCATCGGAATAAGTAGAACATCTGTCTCCTGACAGCAAACGCGAAACTTGAACTTCGAAATTGTTCCTCATAAAAAGGCGAACTGTAAGAAATCATTTAACTGTCTACGTTGAATGTGTATGTGTGAAACTCGCATGTGTAAACATTTGTATCAACGTGTAATTTCAACATTGTCACCGAGCGTGCGCAACCGAGGGGTCCGACCTATCTGCGGAGGCCCGAACCCAACCGCTGTAAACCGATTATCGTATCCACGGCGCATCATAAATGTAAGCGAACCTCTATGTATTTTCACGTTGACGAAATTAACTAAATTGGTTAATTTCAATAAATCCCAAATTGTTAATTATTTCCATAGATCAATTTATTTCTTAATCGAGTCACTGCGTCATTCCCATCTTTGCATGCACCTTTCCCTTTTTCACCCTCATCCCGAGCTATTGCGCTAGGCGTAGGCTAAAAAGAGGGAACCGCGATAAAACATATGCCCACGTCCCCTCAGGACGTGACATATAAATTTTGGGGGCTCGTCCGGGATCGTAAAAAGGGTATGTGCTTTTACAAATTGACTTAATGGATAAGGAATCCACATGCGAGTCGCTCGATTTAAACATTACTGAGGATTTACCGCATTCAGAAACAGACGCACCAGGTCAATCCCGTAGTACAGGGTACGCACTGAGGGGATCAAACGCTAATTTATTATCTGGCCTCGAAGCTCCTAAAAGATCCATCAAAAAATTAGCATTACCAACTAAGGGAAATCCAGATAATTCAAACAATATGGCTCTAGGAACGAATCAATTAATATCTTTGAAGGAAGCTGTTAGCGTTGTTCCGGAATTTGACGGGACAAATATCCCCTTCTCAGAATTTACGACCGGTTGTGAAGATGCCAAAGATATGCTTCCAGCCGAATCAGAGAAGTATTTAGTTAAATTATTGAGGAACAAATTGAAAGATCTAGCCCGAGAAAGCATACATGGAATTAAATTCGAGACAGTAAAAGACCTCGTAGATTTTCTAAAAAAAATATACGCGCCAAACAAATCCGAGATTCAGCTGTTGGGAGAACTCAGCAATATTTACCAGGCAAGCGGCGACAGCGTTATGGAATTTGCCGCGAGAATCAGGAAAAAGGCAAGAGAAATATTAGAGGCAAAAAAATTAGCCAACAATGGGGAAGAGGACCAACTATTTAGGAGACAAATGGACGAATATTTTCTGACAACTTTTAAACGCGGATTAAAAGAGGAGATCGAACACCGACTCCCACCGTGCGTAGACATGCCCACCGCCATCGATCACGCGGTTAGAATTGAACGCGATCTCAAGGCTCGAAGGGAATTGGAATCGCGTTCCACCAAATCTGAAAGAGCTATTCCGACTAGACCTGTGAGGATATGCAATATTTGCAAAAGGGATAATCACCCGACCGAAGCTTGTCGTTTCGCGGCGGTAATTTGCCAAATTTGTAAAAACCACGGCCACAGTGCCAACGAATGTCGAAAATCTGCTAACGATCACGGGCCCGTCACGTGCCAAATTTGTAAGAAAATAGGTCACTCCGCGGACAAATGTTTTCACAGTCAAAGGTCCTACGCAATTACTTGCCAATTGTGTAAAAAACCAGGGCACTCGGCTAGCGAGTGTACCTCGCGTAAAGAGCCACAGTATTTTTCGAGTGATCGTCCTCGCCCCTCCTCTGTTCCTCAGTGCCAATACTGCCACAATCACGGGCACACTGCGGACAAATGCTTCAAAATTCAGAATAACACGCCGCAAAATAATACACCGACTTGCCGATATTGCAAAAGATTCGGCCATACATTAGAAAATTGCCGCATACTTGAATATAATAAGTCTCAAAATCAGTCGGGAAACGGGAAGAATACCCCTCGGACGGGCGCGCCGAGCGGTACCCCGACCCCCGTGCGTCCGGCAAACATGGCCATGGAAGAGGCTCAAGCCAACGATACCCGACCTATACAATAAACGCGGAAAATTTCAATGAGCTACCCTCGGTGTGTATCGGAGCACTACCGGAAACGGGTCGCACGATAATGCTATTAGACACTGGAGCCATTCCCAATCTTATAAAGAAAGAATACACAAGAAATATGGTCGGTATCGATGAATCAGATATCATAAAATTAAAAGGTATATCAGAGCTACCAGTGTATGCGTTAGGGAGCGTAATAATTAAAGTATTCGGGTTCAAGGTCCTATTTCACATAATTCCAGATTCGATACCGCTCCCCCACCCTGGATTATTAGGGTCGAATTTCTTTTTTGAAATAAAAGCAAAAATTAATTATGAAACGGAACGTTTAGAATGCGGAACAAGATTTTGGCCATTTGAAAAATCAGGCGAACCCGACGAGGTGATAGAAATCCCCGCGCGTTCGGAAACTTCCTTTCACGTAAAAGTGGAGGATAGCACGATAAAGGAGGGTTATCTCTCGCCTTTAAAAATCCGCGAAGGTGTATATGCCGGCGACTGCCTGGTAACGAACATCCGCGGGAAGGCCCATTTGAAGGTTTACAATACCACAAATGATGCCATACGACTGATCGTGCCAGTCGTAAAACTGCAAGAATTCGACGCGATCGAAGACTTAGCGGAAAATAAAACAAGTAGAGATTGCATGACAATCTCTCATTCCAGTTCGATCCCTCGTGACTCTTCTATTTCAAGCGATGATTGCAAGACAATCGCGCATTTTCAGAGCCCAAAAGAGGCCAATTTAAAAAAATCGACGAAAAATGTCGAATTAAAAACCTGGCATTGCCCCAAAGAGAGCGATGACCAAGGAAAATTAAAAAAAAATTATGGTAGTGAGGAAAGAACTGGAACTAAGATCAACAAATCAAATAAAAATAATAATAAAATCTTAGGCCAAGAATCAAGGTCGAATAAAATTGAAAAATTAAGATTAAAAATAAAAGAAAAGCCAATGAGCGTCAAAAATTCAAAATCGAAAATAAATCAATTTTCAAATTTGAGAGAAATTCAAATCGTAAATTGTGTTTCCATGTATGACCCAAGATCGCGTAATAAAAAAAATCTCTCGGAGCGCACGGAGACAATAAAAGCGCTCCTGCGACTCGATCATCTAGCCAAAGATGAGCTAGATCATGTAGAAAAAATTATCAAAAAATACCCAGATAGGTTTCACATAAAAGGCGAACCTCTGGAGTCTACATCTGTGCTGCGGCACAAGATCCCCACGGTCGATGATCTCCCGACCAATACAAAACAATACAGGTTTCCTCAGGCTCTTAGGGGCGAAGTTCAGCGTCAGGTAGACGAGCTACTGGACTCGAGGATTATTAACCATTCGCAATCCCCAAACAACAGTCCTGTTTGGATAGTACCAAAGAAACCCGACTCCAATGGCAATAAGCGTTGGAGAATGGTAATTGATTTTCGGGCCCTTAACGAAAAGACAATCGGCGATTCTTATCCGTTGCCTAACATCACAGACATTCTGGACCAATTGGGCAACGCAAATTATTTCTCCGTATTCGATCTAGCGTCCGGGTTCCATCAGATAGAAATGAATCCCGATGATAAGCCGAAAACTGCTTTCTCTACTCCGTATGGGCACTATGAATTTTCGAGAATGCCTTTTGGGCTTAAAAATGCCCCGGCGACTTTCCAGCGCTTGATGGACGTCGTGTTGAGTGGACTCCAAGGAGTATCCCTCTTCGTTTATCTCGACGACATCGTCATTTACGCCAAGGATTTAGAAGAGCACGGTAAAAAAATCGAGGAATTGATGGAAAGGTTGCGTAAAGCCAACCTACAATTGCAACCGGACAAATGCGAATTTCTCAGGCCAGAAGTTAATTACCTAGGGCATATAATCGGGAAGGACGGGTTAAGACCGGATCCCAATAAATTGTCAGCGGTAAGGGAATTCCCAGTTCCCAAAACTGTTAAAAATATTCGTCAATTTTTAGGCCTAACAGGTTACTACCGTAGGTTCATTAAAGATTTTTCGAAGATCGCGAAACCATTGACGCGACTTTTAGAAGATAAGGTCGATTTCGAATGGACCGAAGAAACACAAAAGGCTTTCGAAATACTCAAGGATAAGCTCTGTGAAGCTCCCATCTTGCAGTATCCAGACTTTGAAAAACCGTTCATAATAACAACGGATGCTTCCGGCTACGCCTTAGGCGGAGTATTATCACAAGGTGAAATCGGGAAAGATAAACCGATCGCTTATACATCGTGCGTACTACGCGGGGCAGCCCTTCGGTACGACACATATGAAAAAGAGGCAATGGCAATTATTCACAGCGTTAAAGCGTTTAGGCCTTATATTTACGGTAGGAAATTCACGCTTGTGACCGATCATAAACCCCTGGTCTGGTTTAAAACAGCCAAAGACGCGAACGCACGCGTCCTGAAATGGCGACTTAAACTTTCGGAATACGACTACGACGTCGTGTACAAGCCAGGGAAATTAAATTCAAACGCCGATGCCTTATCGCGTAACCCAATTGAAAAATTCGAGGATGTCAAAGCCATCCCTCATTGCGAACAGAAGAACGATGAAAATGTAGATGAAATAGCACAAGATATACTCCGCGAATTAGGAGAGAATAGTGTTAGCGAAAACGAAGGACCCATAAGCTTTACAACCCAGGCGGAAATCCACGAGATTCCAAAAATAGAAGAAATACATGTCGTCACCCGCTTGCAAGCGAAAAACGATGCAGCTCAGGTGTTAAAGAAAACAAAACAACAGGTCGAGGGAAACCTCGTTAACGACGTATCGGGAAAGGTTGACGTACCTGCCTCTAAGGGGATAGACGTGCGCTCCAAGTCCCGGCGCCATGCGCTCCGAAATCGTAGGGCCATAAACTACGAGGAGACTAGCAGCGAGGAAACAGAAGCCGAGATAGCTAGGCCCGCGCGTGTTAGGCGACCCAGAAAGGGCACTGACCCCGGATCAGCTGAGAGGCCTAACCTGCGCAAAGCACCTCAAATTCCCAACTCCAAAAGCTCCACTGATCTAGATTCCGATTCCTCCAATGCAGTTGACTCAATATCTCCTGAAGACAAAGAAATCCCACTCCGGGAAGATAAAACCTCTGAATTTAAAATCGCAAATTGCGTAACAACCAAGGAATTATTTCACTATCGAAACGATAATTTGGTATATTTTGTAGACTCAATTGGAAAACCTTGCGACTCTGGATCGCAAAAATTACTCGAAGTAAATAAACTTCCCCTCTGGAAGAATTTAACAGAAGGTCGTGCCTACAGTAAACACGTTGGAAAAAAATATCACATTGCCCTAGTCATCAAAGGCGAGTATTCTGGATCATTATCCTTCGTGTCAGAAAATATTAAAGAAAGCGTAAGGGAATTAAAAGATCTTTGCGAAAATCTCAAGCTCCAATCAGTGAGTATTTGCCACAGTAACCACGTCGAGCGCCTAATATGGGCTGACGTCTTGAACATAATAAAAGAAACATTCAAGTCCAGTGAAATAAGAGTAATCATCTGCTTAGGGACACTACGCTACGTGCCAACTGAAAAGCGAGATTCCATTTTCTACGAGATGCACAAGTCCCCTATAGGAGGACACAAAGGCGTCTCCAAGACATATAACAGAATTAAGAGAGAGTATTATTGGGAAGATTTGAAATCGGACATTCAGAGAAGAATTCAACAATGCCTAGATTGCCAATTAAGGAAACTGGTTAGAGTCAAAACAAAACAGCCAATGATCATAACGGATACACCGGGCACGGTTTTTGAAAAAATATCGATGGACATAGTAGGTCCAATGCAACGTACGTCCAATCAAAACGAATACATTCTGACTATCCAAGACAACCTTTCAAAATGTTGTGTCGCTATTCCACTCCCAAATGCGCTAGCGACAACGGTCGCTGATGCATTTATAAAGAAATTTATATGCGTTTTTGGTGCACCCAAGGCGCTATTAACAGATCAAGGAAGTAATTTTTTAAGTGGTCTAATGAAACGAATCGCTAAACGATTTCGAATCAAGCGATGTCGAACAACGGCATTTCATCCTCAATCTAACGGATCCCTTGAAAGATCTCATCATGTATTGGCTGAATTTTTGAAACAATATGCAGATAAGGATAATAAATGGGATCAATGGCTAGAATTAGCGACTCGTTCATATAACACCAGCGTTCATGAGAGTACAAAGTATACTCCATATGAAGTAGTTTTTGGCAAACTAGCGAGAGTTCCATCCAGCGAACCACTTAGAGAATCCGATCAGTTGCCCACTTATCGCGGGTATTTAATCGAATTAATTACGAGAATAAATGGAATCAGGAACCTCGCCTATGAAAACCTAGTCTCGTCCAAACATCGTTCGAAGAAATATTATAATAAAAACGCTAATCCAAAGAGTTTTAAGGTTGGAGATTTTGTTTACCTCCAAAAGGGTCCCAAACCAGGTAAACTTGGAGACCATTATACCGGACCACATAAGGTTCTCGAAAAACTGGACAAGGGTAACGTAAAAATCCAATATAATAACAAAACACGAATAGTGCATGAAAACCGATTACGATACTCGCACATTAACACCGAAATCAAAAACAAAAAGAAACACAAACTAACCAGAGACACCGAATCCGATTTTAATCCTAATTAAATAAATAACCATAATAATTACACTGTTTTCAGATAGCCCTTATCAACGTACTCAGTAACATCTAACGATATCACCTTTACACTCGCAACCAGAAAAACAAATCAAATGTGTGGTTACAGTATCTTCAACACAGAACACTCGAAATTGTTTATGTTCGAAACCTGCCGAACTCATTTTTCCACAGTTCGAATAAGATCTCCAGTCACCATAAATATGTTCGTGACTGTTATATTAAATATAACAATATAAAATATAATATAAAAATTGTTATATTAGGGTATGCATAAGCAATAGTGTAACAAAGAGCGTCAAATGATTCAAAATCGTTTTGTATTTAGCGATCCAAGCCTCGGACGAATTGTGTACAATTTAATGAAGACGCCAGACTATATGGCGATACTTGTAGGCGAACAAGTATACGTTATTCAATTTATTATAATAGAAGTAGCCTGACCAGGTTAAAAGAATGTTGCGATCAATTGCCTGTCACTCGTGAGAACGAAACATATTTCCTTACTCCTCAAACGCACATATTATGAAAAAACGAAATGCAAACAACTTTCAACTCCCTATTTCTCCCATCTTACTTCTTGGGGACACCTAGTATATACCTGTTGCGATCGAAGCTACACCACCTGCAAGCGTGAAGGCAACGACGAAATCTACTTGGCGATACACCAACCCAGCATCATGTGGGATCTATTCCAAAGAAAATATCGACAACGTACGAGAACGCATAATGTTTCCCGTAGAAAACCCGCTGCCCTAAGCAATATGGCACGGAGCATCAGTGGTCTAAATACTGTTAACCAAAGAGAGAAGTTGTTGAATCTCCTGGACAACAACAACCTACAATATCAAGCGGACTCCACCTGAAATCGCACCTGGGGAAAAATTCGTTCCATTCGGTACAGCAAACGCTGGTGTCACCCGGATGTTACCCATTGTGCAAACGATCATGCTCATCGGAGATCCATACATACAGCCTACATACTGTGTACGGCCGGTCGGTCTACCTCGTCGGTGCAGTATAGGACTCGGTTACGCACCTCCTGATGCACCTGGCTAAACGACCTAAGAAGAAAACGTCAGCCATTAAAGTGGACAACAACTTCATAAACTCGTCACAGCTCCTTCTGTCGAACCAAAGGGTCATGCCAAGGCCAACGCTGCAACACCCGATCTCTACATTAACGTCTCTGGTCGTTCAAGGTACGATCAACCTCCTAATCTACGTTCCTTTCCCTTGAGTTCGCACGAGAAGACTTTCTAGTATCAAAACAACCACTCTCATAATGCTCAATAACCTTTTTCTCTATCCTCATTATTGTTGTTCTTTTAACCTTGTCAAGTAAGATGAGTTGTAATAAGTAAATAAGTATATATGCATAAGAAAAAAGAAAGAGAAGAAAACGCGCACCTATTATATATTTCATAGTGAAGTAAAAAGGTATATATACATAAAAAAAAAACTTTCTTGTAAGGCGATAATCAAATTTACACCGCCATATTAGACAACAATCTTCGAACATATTTCACATTGTAAGTCGATCAATGACAATGCCAATTGATACTATCGTGCCACTAAATTTTCGGTTGCAACCCTCAACGAACCTGATCGAGCGAGACGCTCAATCCTAAAGGGGGGAGGTGTCACGTCGCGACCAAATGCGTTCAATGTCTTTTTAAGCCTAATACGCACGATAGCGGAATTCTCATTTTTCGACGGATCTGAATATTTTCTTTAGAGTTAGGCCTACCACGGCGGAAACGTAGCCTATCCATAATAATATAACTAAGCGTTGCTCATACCTTCCCACGCGAAAGCGTAGCGGTCTTAACGATATCGAGAACAAATATACAAGCGGGAAAATTTCGAACAGTCTCGTTGTAATCCGAACAGAGTCCGAGTACATCGCAGAGTGTCCTTAAGACCAAAAATACACAAAGGAAACCTTCGGGTTACAAGGATGACGAACACGTGAAGCGACACGCAAGAAATGCGTGATGATATTCGTAAAAACGTAAATACATAACGACGCAACGATACCGAATTATAACGACCAGCCAAGAGCGGAAAATGTCAAAATCCTTTAAATATACACTCGCTAGGAGAAAATTCTCCGACCCAGGAAGTTGCCGCCGTCATAAAACTGCGTTGATATTTCCCATGCGGACTCGCGGGCCTCGGTCAACAAGCCCTATCTCGAGCGTGCGTTCTTGGCGCCGACAAGGCCCCTTTTTCGTCTATATTTTTCCGCGCTCCAGATAAAGAAGCGCAGCTCCAATTCCCGGAAATAGAGCGACGGTTGTGGCTATCGCAACCTACTCCTCGCTCCCACTCTCATTTCAACTTATACATATTTTCCACCAATCCAAAAGAATGCACCCCCAAATGTGCACTCTCCCAGGGGGCCAGTCTCCCACCACCTCAGCATCCCAATTTTTCCTACATCCTAGAAGAAGAAAATCATCAAGTCAGTGTGTTCCATCACCACTCGTAGAGAACAGTCTCCCAACAACTTTCATCGGAATAAGTAGAACATCTGTCTCCTGACAGCAAACGCGAAACTTGAACTTCGAAATTGTTCCTCATAAAAAGGCGAACTGTAAGAAATCATTTAACTGTCTACGTTGAATGTGTATGTGTGAAACTCGCATGTGTAAACATTTGTATCAACGTGTAATTTCAACATTGTCACCGAGCGTGCGCAACCGAGGGGTCCGACCTATCTGCGGAGGCCCGAACCCAACCGCTGTAAACCGATTATCGTATCCACGGCGCATCATAAATGTAAGCGAACCTCTATGTATTTTCACGTTGACGAAATTAACTAAATTGGTTAATTTCAATAAATCCCAAATTGTTAATTATTTCCATAGATCAATTTATTTCTTAATCGAGTCACTGCGTCATTCCCATCTTTGCATGCACCTTTCCCTTTTTCACCCTCATCCCGAGCTATTGCGCTAGGCGTAGGCTAAAAAGAGGGAACCGCGATAAAACATATGCCCACGTCCCCTCAGGACGTGACAGTTTATGAAAATTAATAAAACAGGTATCATTTTGAAGGGGAATCAATATTCAAGTTGACGCGTTTTTGCGTTTCAGCAGGACACCAAATTTAAGGGGGCAAACCACCCCTAACATAAATTTGTTCATAACCGTCGTGTTTTCTGTGTTTAACATGTATCCGCGGATTCAAAATATTCTCCCGCGATTTTAAATTGTTACGTTTTTAAATTTTTACATTTTGAGGGTGAACTACCCCCTCTAATTGCTTTTCGTTTGAAGTTACGCAAAAGGTTTCATGAATTTCGTTAAAACTGCTTTCATTTCAGCGGTAATATCAATTTTATGTTTGGTTGTGCAGGCATATTCGTTTTGAGCTTTAGGAGCGGTACTTTGGGAGGGGGGACGTGGGGCTACCCCTTACTCATTACACTCATATTTTCGTGTCGAAACGCTTCTGATTTTAATATGCACGTCCAGTAAGCATCTCCATAGGAATAAACATACACTTCTACTATATAATTAATTATAATAATTTCCAGAATAAGTTATAAGGCTCACTTCGTATATTTCGGAACGATGATGCGCCTGGATCAAGCGATAATGTAGCCAGCGACATAGTTTTGTGGAGGGATGTATGTTTTTATTATTTTACGGTTTATTTAATTAAACATATTAATGAAACTAAGAGTTTTACAGTAGGTTAACGAACATGAGTAGTATAGCTATGAGAGTTCTTACGCTGGTCCTCTGAGGGGGTGGTGCGGGGCGGGGGGTTCGCGCGGGGAAGGGGCTGACGTCACGCGCGGGAGGGGGTATCGGAGGGGGTGGTGACGTCACACGGAAAGGGGGAAATCGTTGGCGCGGGAGGGGGGTATCGATTGATTATTGATAGGTTATTTATTTTTTCTCTTTTTAATTTTATTTTTAATTTTATTATTATTTGATTTATTTTTATGTCATATATTTGTGTGAGCGCTGTATAGCACGTACGAATATCCGCACAAAGAGGAGAGGCCGAGAATACGGCATCTCCATTGCGAGTCACTATGCGAGCATGGGACGGCACGCGCGGAGCGGGAAATCGTTGGAGCGGTGGGTTCAAGTTGGTTGACCCGTGTCGCTGAGAGAGACGAAGCGATCGGATTACACGTATGCATGAGACAGAGCGAGAATGAGCGATCGGATCGCATGCATGTGAGATAGAGCGACTCTCCTGCATACATAAAGCCATATACATTTAACTTTAGCCATTCGACGAGTAAAGCGGTTGAGGTTGTTTGGGTGAAATCCCAAACAACCCCAACCGCCACGAACATCCTTGAATATCTATTGAATGGCTTGGAACATCTATTAAACGCCTTCGAATATTTTACGAATGGCTTCGAACGTCTCACGAACGTTTTCAAATGTTTCTTGAACGTCTCTCGAACTGTTCACCAGCGTCTTCGAACGGTTCACGAATATAATTTGATATTTTATGCTGGAGATGTGAAAATAATTCGAAAGTTTTAGAACAGATCCTGCACATTGGTAGAAACCATTATACCAACATATATAGGTAAAAGGCATTGTAAGAATGTCGATTCAGCATCATGTGTCATCTCAAGGCCAAAAGCCTAGCACACTCGCCAAAGAATAAAATTAAGTGAACGATATTGCGAGCGCTTCGTGGATCCCGTCGACGAAGTTGATGTCAGCAGAATCGTAAAGTCTGTAGAAAAATATATAACGAAAAAATGCACACAGCACCAAGGATGCAGTCGTTACAAATATGGAATATAAATTGTGATTGAGAGGTAAACACGTTCAGTCAATGTTTGAATTTCCGAGATCGCAGAGTGCCTCGCGAAGAGACATAACGGACAACATTGAAAAAAATCTTTGCGAGCAAGGGGCTCAAATCAGTACGGTAGACGAGTATATTGTGTGGGAATAACGATGTAACGAGTATATCGAGTCGTTAGAAGAACAAAGTCGAATTAAACGACCACGATTATCGATCGGAAATCGTCAATTGTTGGTGGCTCAAATTGTACGGCTTGAAGGCTTCACGAATTCGGTGCGTCAGCATTTCATACACACGGGTGCTGGCCAAGACAATCATGGATTTATATGGCGCGAAATTGATACGGCATTCGAGAGTCGTATCTTGACTGGTGTAGTGATAAATCGCGATCACATCGAACCTGAACAATTCCTCAAAGACGCTAGTGATATCGTGCTTTCACGTGTGCAAACCATTATCGACAATTACGGGAGTGTGAAAATTAATACCGTTTTTAATGCCGAATTTGTGGTGGGTGACAAGCGCGCAAATAAAAGTATTAATACGAAAAACTATGAACTTTTTAATACGTCTGGTTTACGCAAGTGGTACGATCAAAGATTTATTGAGCCCATTTCGACATCACTCGGCAAGAGTTATTGAGCACATTTCGGCATTGTCGCGAATATATAACTTGACTATAAATATATATAAATATATAACGACTTTTATCGCGGTCGGTAATGCTGATAAGAGCGGTTGTTAACGGACAACACCACTATGACGGCTTCAAAAAATCGATTTTTTGAAAACCATCTAGAAAAATCTAAAGTACATTTAAGATTAAGATGCCGTTGGACCCAGGTCGAAAAAATAATAATTTTCAGATATAGTGAATATTTTGTAGAGCGGTGCGGCGCACCGCGACGCTCGGGGTCGCGCGCAGCTGCGCGCCTCAGGGTCGGTGGGTATACCGGGCCTTTCCCAGGTCCTGCGGGTCTTTCCCAGGTATTCTTTTGTCTATCATGTCCAAAAACGTATGGGGACGCGCGTCCGCGAAACCGTGAAAAAACAAAAAGGATTGTCTGGCAGATGAAAGCTCACCGGAAAATTGATTGACGACTTGAGTACATATTACGGCTTGGCTATTCAGAGGAACAGCGATGATGTAGAAAAAATGAGGAAGGCAATTTGGGCAACTATCAAACATAAAATATCCACAGATAGTGAGCCACAACATGATGATTTCCAAGAGGGAGCCGGTCGTGGTGTTCGTGGCAGCGAGCGGTCGCAAGCGGTAATATTTCTGAATATCGCCATAAGCCGCCTCTTCCTGAGGAAGTATTGGAGGCAATTACGCCAGTCTTCGAAAATTTGAGCAGAGACGATTTGCTGCAGCGTTGTTTGGGCGGCTTCACGCAAAACAACAACGAAAGCTACAACAAATCAGTTTGGGCGATAGCCCGCAAGTGTCAGTCCGGGAGCAAAAAATCGTCGATATTGCAGCTGATATCGCGGTATTATTATTCAGTGATGACCTGAGGAGCCTCATGAAACTTTTGGAGACGTTGGGAATAACTATCGGCCCAAATTGATTCAATTTTTGCGTTGAAACCGACGCAGCGCGGATCGAGCTGGCGGAGCGCTCGCTCACAGACGCTGTAGAAGAGGCAAGAAGAGCCTCTACATGTTCGAGAAAAGATGCTAGGGACAATGATTTGCTTCTTGAAGGCCAGCTATATGGTGCCGGCATCGCTGATTAAAGGTAAACAATTTTTTCCCCAATTTATCGCATAAATTAACAAACCTAAAACTTTGAACGCATTTTTCTCAAAACCACTTTTTTGAGTGCGGCACGCAGCACAACTCGTGCAATTTTTATCCGATCGACTTCAAATTTGGACTGCATCAATAAAACTAGAGCATCAATAAAACTTATCTAAAGAAGTACATAGGATTTTTTCGATATCTCAATAATAAAAAAAAGTTATAGCCTATTTTCGACGAGAAATTTTGCTCGGAAATCGTCCTTTAATCTCAAAAGCGTGCCTATTTTTTAAAAATTAATATTTTTTTTTAATCCCTATGTACTTCTCTTCAAAATATCATATTATTAACGAAAACACTCGGTATTTTTTTTCAGATCGACTTTGAAGCAGAGATGGCACAAGTGCGCTACTTTTGTATCGAAATACACAAAAGATACTGAATACAACTGTATCGAGTAGCGAAAGTTTTACTCGATGCTTCGTTACAAAAGTAGCGATCTCCTAAAATGGCTCGATACTTTTGTACCGAGTAGGCGAATTTTTTCTCGCTACGCGATACTTTGGTATCGAGCATCAAAAAAAATTTCGCTACTCGATACAAAAGTATCGAGTATCGATAAAATCATCGCTACTCGATACAAAAGTATCGAGTATCGTGAAAATCATCATTACTCGAGACAAAAGTCTTGAGTATCGAGAAAATCATTACTACTCGATACAAAAGTATCGAGCATCAATAACATTTTCGCTCCTCAATACCAAAGTATCGAGTATCGAGAAAATCATAGCCATTTTGATGCAAAAGTATCGAGTATGGAAAACTTTCTTGATACTCGATACTTTTGTATTCGGAAGCAAATTTTTATGGAGGAATGGATTTTCTTCGGATACTCAATACGTCCGTACAAATTAGAAACGGAGCTACTTTGTACGAAGTAGCTCAATTTATCTTCATGCGCGCTGGTCTTGCTTTGGATGAAAAAGTCCTTTCCGTTCAAAAGCTACTGTGTGCTTTTCATAATTAATTCGTTACAGATTAATATTAATAATTTATATTATTATACATTATGATGGGTATCGCGTGTTACCGTAGGGGGAGGAAGGGGGAAGGGGAAATAAATAAAGGTTCATTCCATGCTAAAATTTCAAATATTATTTAATTCACAATAAAAAGAAAACATGACTCGATATAAAAAAAAGAAGTTAAATTAATGGATTACAAGAAAACATAAAAAGACTCGATATAACGAAAATCATAATAATAATAATGATAATAATTGACACGAATATTACGGGTTACTGGACACGCGAAGCCCCGACTTAATTTCTCGACCCGTTCCAAATATTTTATTTTATTCTGTATTATTTCTTAATTTTGTTGGGCGCCAGCCTTGCTCGGGCAGTCGCGTCTCACGCGACAACGAAGGAAAAAATCACAACAAACCGCTCGGTTGCCCGGCGAGCGAGAGACTCGATACAATTGCGCGGGGGGGGGGGGCGTCTCATGGGTATCTGCGTGCGGACTGGGTTCTCCGACTCGATGGCCTCTTATTGGACCACGACTATTTTATTTTCTGGGATATTTCACAATATTCTATACTCAATTTTTATAGCTAACTCGCAACAAACAATTTAATCCGCGATCCTTTCGACCGGCTCGGCCGTCGGTCGAGGCGCGACCGCGGCTACGCGTGCGCGAGGGAAATTTTCACGGGGGACGGCGAGGGATCCGCTACGCACCTTCGTACACAATTTTTCCACTCGATTTTCGCTACCACACAATTTCTTTTTTTCGGCTCGATTTCTACTTTACAAAACTCTTTATTTGGGGCGATTTTTCTATTTCTAATTAACAAAAATTCTATTTCGGCGACACGCACGGAAAGGGACGGCGAGGGTAAATATCACTGGAGGGGGGGGAGGGACACGTCACAATCGCCCGAGCGATAAAACACTTCGCACGGACTCGAATTCGGCGTTTAGCCGCTCTCGCAAAAAAACAAAGGAGATGAGGCTTACTTCTTATAATATGAAAGAGGAGCGTACGTCGTTGTCTCTCTCTCTCTCTTTCTCTATCTCTCTTTCGCTCTCTCGATCTGCTTGGACTTTTTCCGATTAATTTGTTCGTCTGTCGCTGACCACGCTCCAGGACTCAATGCTGGCCACGCCGGCCGGCTCCTTCGCCTCGATCCACGCGGGCTGGAGATGGCGGACTTTCGAGCGATATTTCGGCCGATCGCCGCAGCTCGCCCTTCCGACCGTCGCCGATGATCGATCCCCCAAATCGATATTCTCCCCGGCCGATAAGGCGGAGAGGATTTGGGGGGATGGCGATGCGAGGCCTCGGAAGGCGAGCCCGTTGTCCCGCGAGGCCGAGTGATGGCGTTGAGAGCGGTGTTCGGTGCGCCCGCACCGGCGTGGCCGTACGCCAGTCCATGGTCGATTCTCGGGCGGGACGTCGAGAAAAGGGGGTACGGGGAGGGAACGGATCGGGGGGATGCCGCGGATTCCATATAATCTTAAACTTAAAACTAATCTTAATACTAACATTGTTATAAACTCGTGAAGGGCGCGGCGGCGATTGAGCCCTGGCGCACAGTAGGAGAAAAGCCCAAAAACCTGGCCAAAACCCCAAAAAATAAATTTTCGAAATAGGGTCAGTTGAGTAGTCATTCAGGTAGAGGACTAGTAACTGCATTCTATTGTGAAAGGGAAAGCCCTTTAAGTGTATACCTGCGCCGCAGCGTCAGTTGGCAGTTAGTGTTCGTGAAGAGTGTACGTGTCACGCGCTGAACAGACGAAAATAACGCTGACTTCAAAAACCCATAACTTTAAAGTGACGGGTTTAATTTCAATTCTGCAACATGGATACGACTTCTGGAGGTATGTAGAACATGTTTTTACATCGGTTGAATCTAAAGTTTATGTATAAATGATTGAAATGTAGTATAGCCTTCGGCATAAATAAAATTGAATAATTTTGAAAACTTATATTTTCAACGGTCTGAAAAGTTATATATTTTGTCACATTTTGCAAAGCTCCTAGTCTCGGCCTTTAGTTTAATGTATAAGCTTTCGAAATTTACAAGAGTTACCTGCGGAAAACGTGCGTCTTGTCCGTTATGATTTTTTTCGCATCGTGCGGTAGCCGAGCGTGCACGCGGCACTATTGAGCAGCCTCTGCGCCTCTACCTGAGAATGGGTGAAGTAGCATCATAACGGACAAGACGGCTGTTATACGCTTGAAATAAATTATTTTAATATATATGTATGTGTATATATATATATATAAATTTTCTGTGATTTAATTATGATATATACGTATGCATATATATATATATATACATATTAAAATCAACCACATAAAAATTTCTTAAATATGAATGAAATGTTATAACATTCAAATAAAATATTTGAATATATATATATTATATAGTAAGCAAAGCTTTCTTTTAACCAAATCCATGTCAATATTTTCTGTCTAATTTTCTTAAAATTATTTCAATTATTGCGGTTATTTATTTGGTAAAATAATGTACATTGTTCAAGTTTTTGTATTAATTGAAAATTTTATCTTTTTCTTTAACACCAATTTTCTACAATTTTATGTCTTTATTACAGGATCCGGTTACAAAGAATTGGTGCTGACAAGGAAAGAAGTATTTCTGATAATCAGCGAGCATTTATCCGATAAATTCGCTTCCTTGATCGAATTTATGGTAGAAAAAATTTCCAAGGACACCGGACGTACAGTTGTAGTGCCTGAGGACTCGAAACAGACTTTTTCGATACTCTTCAATCAAATGAGAACGAGGTGGCAACAAGCTCACAGAAAATCCTGTGTATTTTTCAAGAATAACGGTGAATGGCTTAGCAAGCAGGTATGTTTTGCCGCACCTACAGACACTGTAGTAACAAGCCCGGGTAATACGGGCGGCCGCCCGTCCCTTGAGTTTACAATGTCCAGTGAAAGATCTAAACGAAGGAAGACCCAAGATATTCGTACATCGTTCAACTCGGTCGAGTTAGCATACGCTACTCAGATGAGCCTTCGCTCTTCAGGACAATCCGACGCCGCAAAAGTTATTAAGGACGTAACAATGACGAGTCCTTTAAGAGCTTCCAAGTATCGTAAAGCTTACTCAGCAACGGATGAAATTACTTTATCCGAAGAGGCTGCACTTTCCGCTATGATTGAATATAAATTCTCCAAGAGTACTTACCAGGGAATGAGAAGATTAGGGAAGGAAAATAACTGTAAGCTATATCCGTCTTACGAAAAAGTGATGAAAGCAAAAAAGCGTTGTTATCCACCACGTGATGCAATCAGGATTACAGAGAGTAGTGCAGAAGTCCAACTACAGGCACTATTAGATCATACAGTTGAACGTATTTTACTCGTCCAAAATGTACTCATTCAAAGATTGATTCCAGATAATGTTCGTAAAATGGACTTGATTTGCAAGTGGGGTTGCGATGGAAGTTCTGGGCAAAGTGAATATAAGCAGACGTTCAGTGATGACAGCAAATCTGATGCGCATGTATTCTTTACTTCAGTCGTGCCATTACAACTCGTGTGTTATGATCAACAATCGAAGGAAGAAATAGTTGTTTGGAAGAACCCCAGACCCTCGTCTCCACGATTTTGTAGACCGCTTAGACTACTGTTTCTACGCGAAGACACAGAGTCAACATTTAATGAAGTCCAAATTGTTGAAGAACAAATAAAGTCACTTCGTCCATTCGAAAGTGTAATAGATGGAAAAGAAATCTCCGTAATGTACAAGTTGTTGTTCACCATGATAGATGGTAAAGTTTGCAACGCTGTATCATTGACGAAATCTGCTCAACGGTGCTATTTGTGTGGAGCAACCAGCAAAGATTTTAATGCCATCGACACTGTATTGCAAAGGGAAATCAATGAAACAAATTTGAAGTTCGGATTGTCGACGCTGCATGCGTGGATACGGTGCTTCGAGTATTGCTTACACGTGTCTTACAGACTCGGCATTAAAAAATGGCAAGCTCGAAGTGCCGAAGAAAAAAAAATTACCCAGGAACGCAAGAGGGCCATTCAAGAAGGATTCAAGAAGCAATTGGGTCTAAATATCGATCGCCCAAAGCCTGGATACGGCAGCAGCAATGATGGCAACACAGCTCGGCGATTCTTTGAAAATTCGACGGTTTCCGCTGCGATAACGGGGGTCAACGAAGAAGTTATTAAACGCTTGTACGTAATCCTACAAGTTATATCGTGTGGCCACGAGATAAACTGTGAAAGATTTGAACAGTATGCTATTGAAACGGCAAGAAAGACCGTTGCATTATACCCTTGGTACTCCATGCCTACTTCGGTGCACAAACTATTAATTCATGGTCCAGTGATAATAACTCATGCTCTATTACCAATCGGCCAATTATCCGAAGATGCTCAGGAAGCTCGAAACAAAGACATCAACCGATATCGAGAAGATTTTGCGCGAAAAAGTTCCAGGGTTAAAACTATGGAAGATGTTTTTCATCGGCTCTTAGTTACTTCTGATCCGTACATTTCAAGTGTCAGAAGACTACCACAGAAGAAGCTGAAGAGTTTGTCGCCGGAAGCTGTAGCGATGTTGATCGCTCCTAAAGTGACTGCTGCAGCAGACGAATTTTGCGCCGAGATTGAAGCCGTGCCGGGAGTTGTAATAGATACAAACTCGGATAATGATTCTGACTCCGACTCCGACTCCGATTACGATTTTGATTAAGAATAAAATTTTCTATTTTTGTAACGTTCCGTATGTATTTTGGAAATAAAAATAATAATTGCGTAGAATACACTGTTCACGTTTATTTTATTATGATGATTTTTTTAAATATATTAATTTATCTATTTAGCAGGATACTCGGCCATTTTGTTTATAACAATTTGCTGTAAGCTCTTTGTTGCAAGTTATAAACAATAGATATCGGATTGGTAATCAGCGACCTTGAAAACCCGTATATACCAATTTTTGTCAACATCTGGTAACTTTTTAACGTTCATGTCGGCCATATTGGATCGGCCATTTTTTTTACGATAATTTGGCTTGCGGATTCGTAATCAGCGACCTTGAAAACCCGTAAATACCATTTTTTGTCGACATCTGGCAACTTTTTAACATTCATGTCAGCCATATTGGATCGGCCATTTTGTTTACGATAATTTGGCTTTCAGATTCGTAATCAGCGACCTTGAAAACCCCTGTAAGCCAATTTTCATTCCCGTCAAAGGTCATTTGAGGTTTTGGCCAGGTTTTTGGGCTTTTCTCCTACTGTGTGGCGTGGTCACGTGGGTCTTGCGCGGTTTCACTTTTGTGACGTCACGTCACAACATATATAACATAATTTGTTAAATGATTTCTAATAAATATATTTACCTGGTATATATGATCGTGATTTTAGATTTTTGATGAACAATATGTTTTCATGTAACAATACTCGTTATTGTTACCCTATATACTTTCATTAAAAGCATATACATATTTCGATAATGGAGGAAAATTACATAAAGCATTTTTTTTATATCGGTTTGTGTTTATTTGAATAGCATAATCACAGTAATAGATATGCTATTAGAAAATTGAAGAGCATCACCGAATAAATAAATATATACAAAAAATGCAAATACATTCATGGCGCTGCGAGAATATTTGAAGATATCGAGTTACAATTTTTAGAGATTAGCTTTGCATGCGTCAAAAGCGCATTACTTACATTCGATAATCGGATTTCATTCTGCCGAAATGGACATATATAGGAATTATCAGAATGCTTTGCGATTTTTTCAATTGTAATGATAGACTGGTAATATTCGAATCCTCATAAACGTAATGATTAAGTACTAAACGAATCTGGCACACGACCAACGCAAGCGGCAATAACAGCAATAATATGCAGAAATTACTGGAGATGGCGATAACTCAGCCAAAGGGAGCGATTGGTGGTAGTGGCGATAACTCAGCCATAGGAATTAAGAAAAGAAAAGGCGATGGTTTAGTCGTGAATTTTTAACCGTCCAGGAATGATAGCTTACTGTGAGAAAGCAATAAAAGCAATTTTTCCGACCTCAATTGAAAAATATGAGCGTTTCATATGCATTCTCGTTATTTATCATTACATTTAACAGTAAGAAGGTGACTGAATTCACTGTACCATTACATTGTCCTTCTATATTTAGTGGAATGCAATGATGAATTGGTAATATATGAATAATCTTATAAAATCGATGATTATGTACTCAACCAATCCGGGACGCGACCGATGAATGTGGCGATAACTCAACCATAGGAATTAAATGGAAAGGACGATGGTTCAGTGATGAATTGTTAACTTCGCAACCATGAGAGGTTGTTCTAAGTAGTGGAAGGACTTTATTCAACCTCATTGAAAAAATATTGCCGCCTGCATATGCGTTATTGTTTCGAACATTGCCTCATGAATTTCTGGTATTTGAAGCTTTCACAGCATTTGCCTTCATGAGGACCCTTTGCTCAAAGTGCTCATCTGACAATCGATTCCATTTCGGCAAATTCATCATCGTAGCAAAACTAAATAAACGTTCGACAGGAGCGGATGATGGAATGGGCGTATTAAATTTAATAAACACTTTTCTTATAATAGGGTAGTCACTTAGCATGACCAATTTGGTACTGTGACTTGCCATGTACTTTGCAATTTCGACGCTTACGAGTCCATTTGCCTCAGGAACACTTTTTTCATTCTCTTCTCCGAAGTCGAAAAAATCATCATTTGCCTGATCTGCCATATTCACTTGTACAGTAGTCTTTTTCTTTAGAATACTCGTCTGTGGCTGCTTTCAGCACCCAGTTTTCAACTTTTCGACGAACTGACTCCGAAAACGAGGTAAGCCATCTTGATTTGAACCGTGGATGACTAACAGCTGCAATCGCGGCTTCGGCCACTTCATCTTGCATACTGAAAAACGGTTCGAATCGATCAGTCAATGATTGTATTACAGCACTTACCAATGGTCCAAACCGTTTACTGGCGTCTGAGTTCGGTTGTTGAATTGAACTTAATTTTCGTTTCAGTGATACTAATTATGGGAACAGATATCCGTAATAGCAAAAACTTTCGCCTTGCAAGATGTCGATTGTCTCCGCTAATGGTTTCACAATCTTCAGGTACTCTTCGAGATATCTGAAATCACCGTCATTTAATAAGTTCGAAAGTCCAATTTCTGGGCTTACCTGTATTATTCTTTCTTTCAATGTGACGATTTGGTCAAGAGAATCGTATAACGAATTCCATCGTGTAACAACGGGACGCGGCAAAGCAGCTCCAACATGTGCATGGACAATTTCATTCAATTTCGGAGAACGCAAGGCCTTCCATATTGCCGTGCACTTCTCCAAAACTCGGAAATGAATATCGGCGAGATAACGCGACGTTTTTATTGCATTTAGAAGGTCAACTGCCGCTATTAAATTCAACGTGTGACTTGCACATCGTATGTGTTTGGGTAATAGCAAACTGAGGAAGTCTTCCTCATCGTAAATTGCTCGGTCGGCTTCACGAAGAGTATCAACATCCCCCTCTATACTGTAATCAGCTGAAGCGGGCGAAACAGCTTCAGACGAATTGCCTTCATCTGTATCCGAATCTGAATCTAAAATGTCATATGTTGTAATCGCGTTTTAGACACGACCCAAGGTGAATGGAAATATTACATAAGTTTAAGTAATATGATTGCATACCGCGTAGGAAACTTTGTGGCAAATTTGCCCCGAATTCGCGGAAGGCTTTCAGGAAGTTCGAACCATTGTCAGTGACTGTTGCCACTATTTTTTCAGCATCTAAACCAAAGGATGTGTTGATTTCGAGCAACATATCCATAATTCTGTCTGCAGAATGTGTCCCCGTAAATCTTCGACACGCAATAGCGACGGACTTTCGAATCAACGTCGCTGAATCAATCTGTAATGTTTATGTCGGTCAAACACGTATTAACCTTATCTCAATATTTATATGCACTGGGTAAATATCTAGTTCAAATCACTGGTGCCCCCTGTTGTATCTTACCCAATGTGCCGTGACACCTATATCTCGACGACTTCTTGAAGTCCAAATGTCCGTCGTAGTACAGACATAAAGAGCATCGTTTTCAGCGTTTCGCATATTTCCCGCATTTTTCGTTCGTATAAACTCTCGATCCTTCTGCAAATCGTATTTCTCGACATATGCTTCAACGTGCACTTCTGCCTTTTTATGTTCAAATCTATATTGAGAAAGTGCATCCATAGACATAATGAAATGCAACAATATTTAAAAAAAACAACAAAATAATCTCTTTCAAGGTAGTGCTTAATAAAAAGAGAACAGAAAATAAAAAAGTGCCTAGATTGCTCAATGCTCTATCTGTTTGATGCGTTGCTATAGTGTGATGCAATTGAACAAAATATATGAATAAGGTGACTGGCAATAAAAAAAGAACATTTTAACGTGAGACTTACCATCGGAATATTTTCCTGAAACTAGGCATTTCCACAATACTAAGTGGTGCCATACTTTCAATAACATAATTTGTCACGTTGGTCTCAAATGTACGTTGCGAAAATCGGCATGTTATTTCTTGCTCTCGATCTCGAGTTTTTGGTACTTCTTTCATACTCTGTCTATAATCCAGGTAAGCCGGATAATGATCGGCATGAATGCGCTGTAAAGGCATTGAGACTAGATACAAACTTTGATTGATCAACTTACATTGTATATAGCTTTTGATGCTTTGATGCTGGAGTTTTTTCAAATTATTAAATGAACGTAAGATAAAACGCACCTTTATGTGTGTTGAGAAATTTGTTGAAGATTTAAATGATCCCTTTATTACTTTGTTACTCGGGCACAATTTGCAGGTAGCGAAAATATTGCCACGAAATGATGATCTCTCTATGTCGATTTCGAAGTACTTTCCGTCAGAAAAGGCATGTTTGTCACACTCCCTGACAACTAGTTAGTTCATCTTGCTCTTCAATAGTAGAAACAGTCAAGTCCTCAATGACTTTGTCAATTTCAAGCAAGTTAGCCTCCACGTTTTCGTCTACGGTTCTGTCTGATCGTTTAATAGAAACCATTTGACGTAATTGATTGTGGGTGTCTGTTTTACTATATTCCTTAAACTACGATAAGTAAAAAGGTCTCACTTGGATTCATATTGCTTGAATATCGTGTTGTAGCGGCTCTTGGTGGACGTTTCGCGTTTTCGTCCCTGTTGCAAGATTTTTTTTAATCACACAGATTAGTTTGCTTTAATTCTGATCTCTGTCACTTATAATGTAAAATGCAAACGCTATATATTGAAATGTAATCGTCGAAAAAAATTGTAAAAAAATTCTCAAGCTTTTTCAACTTAACATAAGCTGCGATCAGTGTATAGCTAATTTGTCTGCCTCCATGTGATATTAATGTCCACAAATACATTTCAAAGTGAGAGAAAACGTATCGATTTACATGTATACTGTACATCGGGATGAATAAAAGAAGTAAAATAAAGAAGTAAAGAAGTAAATTTATCAACAAAAATTTTCAAGCCGATGCGACCTCATTATTTGAACGACATTAGCTCAGCAAAAAATAATCGCACTAAGCTCTACGACCACCCAAAATAAAGAGGAAAAATCAAGCTGAAAATGCTTCAAGGTCAAGTCATCGAAAAAAAATGTATTGATGTCTGTGAACTTTTTTAAACCAAGCAACAATTTTGGATATTTTGATATCACTGGATAAGTTATGATTCCTTAAAAATTATTAATGACAGAAAAATTGTTAAATTCCGGATTTTTTTACTTCTATTAATTTGTGACCAGTGTGTGCCAAATCATGTATGCGCTTCCGGATATGGATACGAGGATGTTTCATCTTTAGACAATATTTTTTTTGGTTTATCCAAGTTAAAAAACTGATAATACTTCCATATTAAAAGAGAAATTTTCATGTAAGTAAAAAAATTCTAGTTCAATTACAGATTAAGCTCATTCACGTATTCATTTTTCCATTTATGATATGAGAAAAAAAATTGTTTGCATTCAACATAATTTTTCACTGTCCACAAATTTTTATAAAAAAACGAACTTCATGGCTTTGTCGAGGGTGAAATTCTCTACAAAAAGTTCTTCCAGAGTCAAACATGCCCCATCAATACTTTGAGTTCGCAAAGAAAATTAAAAAAAGTAATTGTAGCTTCACGTATCTAGTTTTCAGATATGGACGGTAACATTTTTAGCGTGGACGGTTTCCAAGTAATCATCCGAAAACCAACGAAATTTTTTTTTTCCAAATTTTTGCTCGTTTTTAATATAATGCATGAACGAAGGATATCGTCGGTAATTTTTTAACCTCGAAGTGTCCCCAAAAATCCCTCAAAGTTGCAAAGCGCTGCGATTTTTTTGTTAAGAAAGTGTATTTCAACGATCGAAGCTGCAAAAAAATTAAAAGTTCGAGATTTGTGTGAAGAGAATCAGACGATCTTAGGGGGGTATATCAACTTTTTTAACTTAATTTTTAAATGGACATTGAAAACAAAGGTGGTTAGACTGGTAAAAAAAATCGACCAAATTTTGTTTGACAAGAGATTATCGTTTACACGTGAAAAAGAAATTTTCGAAAGTTTTTTTTTTAATTAAAAAAGAAATTCGAAAATTAAAAAAAAAATGTTTTCTTGGTAATTGATGTCTTTGAATAGAAAAATTACGCATTATTGCTAAAAAAACCAGTTTGAAGTTGAAAAGATGAATAAAAATCGAAGAATCGCTTGTTACAATGATTTTTGACAGAAACGATAAATTTAAACCTTCGGGGCACTAAGAAAAAAAATCGCAGCGCTTTGCAACTTTGAGGGATTTTTGGGGACACTTCGAGGTTCAAAAATTACCGACGATATCCTTCGTTCATGCATTATATCCAAACTTATACCAAATTTTCCAAATATCCTCAAATTCGCAAAGGCCATAGCCGGGTAAGTAGGGAAAAATTGCCCCCGCATTTTTTGCAGCGAAATTTGGCGTATATTTTGAGGTATAAAAAAAAGAAATTTTCTTAAAATTTCATGCCCGTCAACGCAATGGTTTTAGAAAAATGAATTTTTTTTTATATAAAAAATGTTCTTTCCGGAAACGGTACAGTGGATCGATTTGATTTTTTTTTGTTAGTTGTTCCAATCAAACGTGTTACGAAATAAAATTATAGAACATCTTGCGAAAGATTAAGGTTTGAAAAAAAAAAAAATGTTCCGTGTTTTATTATTTTTTACTATAATCCACAATAGCGAAATTTTTTTCATATAATCTTTGGGTACCTTATTAGATTATATAATTTTTTCAAAATGATCGGTTTGGTACGCCACAGTGAAAAATAAAGTCTGATATGTAACTAAATGATCGGCTTGGTACGCCACAGTGAAAAAAAAAGAAACACTTTATTGATATATTTTAGTTATATATCTATATAACTAAAATATATCAGTAAAGTGTGTTTCTTTTTTTTCACTGTGGCGTACCAAGCCGATCATTTAGTCACATATCAGACTCTATTGATATATTTTAGTTATATATCTATATAACTAAAATATATCAATAAAGTGTGTTTCTTTTTTTTCACTGTGGCGTACCAAACCGATCATTTTGACAAAATTGTATAATCTAATAAGGTACCCAAAGATTATATGAAACAATTTTCGCTATTGTACCCCAAGTGAATTATAGTAAAAAATAATAAAACAAGGAACATTATTTTTTTTCAAACCTTAATCTTTCATAAGATGTTCTATAATTTTATTTCGTAACACGTTTGAACAAGTAACAAAAAAAAATCAAATCGATCCACTGTACCGTTTCCGGAAATTTTTGTTTTTCATATTAAAAAAAAATTCATTTTTCTAAAACAATTGCGTTGATGGGCATGAAATTTTCAGAAAATTTGTTTTTTTTTATACCTCAGAATATATTCCAAATTTCGCTGGAAAAAATGCGGGGGCAATTTTTCCCTACTTACCCGGCTATGGCCTTTTCAACTTTTTTTCAGTCAACATTATCACTTCAAACATTTTTTTATTATCAAATTGCATATCATAGAGAATGTTTTGCAGATTTCAAAATCCTACTTTAATTTTCTGTGCGCTCATTAGTTCCCGAGTAATTGATTGTCAAAGTTAAAATGGATTTTTTTGCTTTGATCGACGATTACTCCGCGCCAAATCATCGTACGGAGCTCGTTGAAGGTCAAATTGAAGCTGATTAAATTGCCTAAAAAAGTTTTATGGTCGCATGATAAAAAAAAATTGGAAGTCCACAGATTATCTTAAAGACGAGCAAAAATTTGGAAAAAAAAATTTTCGTTGATTTTTGGATGATTACTTGGAAACCGTCCACGCTAAAAAAATTTACCGTCCAGATCTGACAACTAGACACTTGAAGCTACAATTTCCTTTTTTCAATTTTCTGTACGACTATTTTTGTCCGAGTTATCCCTTGTTGAAAATCAGTCGAAAATTTGGAACTTTTTTAATATCCTTAATTTTTTGTGAATGTGTGAGTAGTGTATTTCAAACTCGATACCCACGCGACAAAAAATCGTCATGTTCAAAAAATAAAAGATTACACCGCTTCTCTTCACAATTGCTTTTCAATCTTCATAATCAGTCTGCCAAAAATAGAAATTTTAAAAGACAAAACACATATCTTAAAATTCTGTATAATCTGGACCGTTCTTTTATTCACTGCAAACACTTCAGGTTTACTGTTCTCGGTGTTTATCCACTTTTTGTATATGTATAAGAACTAAACATTATCTAAGTGTTAAAACGTCTTCATTATTCTATTGCTCAAACTTGCACACAGTTCGAAATGCGCAAAAAAATACGCGATATGCAAATACAATGTAATTTTAATGATACTATTCTAGACGAGAAATATAAATCAACGTAATTTGCACGTAATTGATACAAGATTCACGGTACTTGTTATACGATCCGAATCACTAATCGAACTGGATATAATAAGAATACATTTCTGAAATTGTCGGCATAGGTGCCGCAAGAGCTCTCGTACGATCACTTGATCTCCTTTTATACTATGTGCAAAATATAAACATATATACGAGGTATTTCATGTCAAATCGAACACTGCTGAAGCTTACGTTTTTTTTCTTTTGGCTTCAATTTATGGAATTCTTGTAGAATGTAGTAGAAGAAGTTTTCATGATTCGAAAAAAGGTGTCCTAACGAGTTATTTGATTTTTTCCAAAGTTCCTTCATTTTTTTCCAACGGTTTATATAATATTTGTATACAGATGTTATGAATAATGGATATTTACATAATTAATGTAAATATTAAGGATGTAGTCTCAACAAAACGAAAATAGAACGAGAATTTCCGGTACTTAGCAATATCCTATAAAAATCTGAAAGAACTCAATCGTATGTAAAATGCTGAGCACAGTAATTTTCAACAATAATAATATCAAAAAGTTATTACCAAATTGTTAAAAAAAAGTTGAAAATATTCAGAAAACGTTATTTCTTTTCATACTGAATGAAAGCTTTCATTTTTTTATTACACTTGAATTTCTTTAAAATTTTGTTGCTGTTTTGAAATTATAGTTTTTCTAATTTTGCTTAAGAGTAACAAAACCACGGGTTGAATGGGTCTGAAATTTATCACAAGTAATAAGAAACCTTCGAATACGAGCAATGATGAATAATTTTCGATTTGTTATAGTTTTTTCAAAGTTAAAAACAAACATTTCAGAATTTCACCGTAAAAAATTTGAAAAAGTTCAAGCCTATTAAAAAAACGAACGAACTAATTTGACATGAAAAGAAAATAAGTTTTATTAATATTTTTGAATTTTTTAAAAATGGTAAATAATTTTTTTTATATTGTTATTATTGCAAATTACTAAGCTCAGTATCTTACATAAAATTCATTTTTTTAGATTTCTATAGCATAGCTATGTACGCAAAATTCTCATTCTATTTCAATCGGTACTGAATCATTTATTCGAAATCGGTTACATTCTTATTTTTACGTAATATTCGTCACAATGCCGTATCCCAAGTGTAAAATATACTTCAGTACGATACAATAAACAGAATAACGAATAATAATAATGAATGAACAGCATAAACGTTTCCTCTGTAATAACAGTCTCTTCGTAACGTTCGACGAAGACGTTTCTCTAATACCGAATGTAATTGTGGTCATATTTTTAGTGAATCAAAAAGGAAACCGGTCAGTACAATTTAAAATGACTACGCATGTTCACTATTTTTCGACAAACAAATAATTTCCCTAAATGTGCATTGTAATTTTCGCAGTTGTATAACACATACGCGCTTTATTACTCATTAGTTAGTATAACATTTTTCTGAAAATACGTGCATTATAGATATCTGAGAATAAAAATTACATCCAAGATAGCGAAAAAAAGTTTTTCGTTTCTAATTTAGAATAAAATAAACATTAAACATAATTCAAGTTGTGAAATAATCCATGCCATAAAAGTGAAGTCTCAGAAACAAATGAGTAGTATGATTGATTCAATTTTATTCGGTGGTTCGTCTATTTTCTGCCAAATTTTGATCCCAACGTTTTCATCGGATAAGATTTGATCACATTTTTTTTTCTCAAATAGCTGTAACTGTCCGAACAATCGAGCAAATGTTATTGATATGATGAACATTTTTTTTCTATCATAGCTAAAACGGAATCAACAGTTCGAAAAAATTTTATGAATATAATAAGCGAGAAAAAAATAGAAATGTAAAAAGTGAGAAAATCCCATGTTAATTAAGTGGGAAAAATATCGTCATTTCGGCAAGGGTTAAGGATCTTCTGGACCCACAATCCCAACAAAACCGAAATGTAAAATGTGAACCGAATGTGAATTTCGCGTATTCACCGATGATGTAAAAATCCGAAAAAATGAGTGATATAGAAGGTACCAAGTACATTAATTTCAGACAATAACAATATCGAAAAGTTACTAACAAATTAGTTAAAAAATTACTTTGGAAAAAATTTAGAGTTGTTTTCTTTTGATGTGAAATAAATTCATTTATATGTACAAGTACATGCATTTTTACGGAATTTTCCCATCGTTTTGAAATTTATTTTGCAAATTTGGCCAAATTCATAAACAATTACGAATTATTAATAATTCTGGTATACGAAGGTTCCTTATTACTCACAAGAAATTTCTATTCGATTGAATAAACCCCTTCGTTTATACGGTCTTTTAAAAGTTTAAAATAACGAAATTTCAAAACGATGAAAAAATTTGGAATAAATTCATGTGTATTCGAAAAAATTAACGAATTTATTTAACATCAAATGAAAATAAGTTCACTAAATTTGATCCAAAGTATGTTTTTTTTACTAATTTGTTAATAATTCTTTGATATTGTTATTATGTGAAATCAATGTACTTGGTACCTTCTATATCTCTAATTTTTTTCAGATTTTTACATGATCGGTAAGTACGCGAAATTCGCATTATATTTCGGTTTTGATGGGATTGGGGGTCCAGAACATCCTTAATAGCAATTTCATTTTTTTTCCAACATTGTTTTTAGGTTATAAGCTAATGATTTGGAGCATATTCAACCAAAAAAAAGTCAACTTGGGAAATAACGGTCACCCTAATGAACATAATGTGTTTTTAATGTTCTCACATTTATTCAATTTTTCGCACGTTTTTTAAAATTAATTATTATTATGTCTGTAACTCTGAAAATATTGATGGTGCATGTTTGACTCTCAGGCACTTTTTGTAGAGTATTCCATGCTCTACAAAGCCGTAAAGTCCATTTTCTATAGAAAAATTGTGGACAGAGAAAAATTATGTTGAATGTGAAAAATTTTCCCCGTATTATTTAAATGGGAACTTGAATATTCCAAAAAGCTAAGTCTGCAATTGAGCAGCATTTTTTTACTTGCGTCAAAATTTCTCATTTAATATGTATTATAAGATTTTCAACTTGAACAAAACAAACAAAAAACTGTTGCCGCAAAATTAAACACCATAGTATGTGTAGAGATTCATTCGTAAAGGCCATAGAGGTGTAACGGCCCTTGACGGATATTTAAATGATGTTTGAATGGGGATTTTCAAAGTACGAATAACTAACGGGAATTCGAAAAGTTTTAGACCCTTATCCAAATCGGTGTTTAAACTAACAGAAGAAAAATCAAAAATATTTTTTCCCTGCAGTATAGGTAAATAGCTTCCAATGAAATTTGAAAACATCATAGAGGTATTCAAACGCCTTATCTGAAAAAAAGAAGTCTTCATAAGCTTTCAAAAACAAATGATTTCTTTTCAAAATTACTTTTTCACTTAACGCCCGAGAAAAATTATCAAACTAGTTTCATGATTGCGGAAAACTAAACAAATATTTTTCATTTCCTAGTTGTTTTTTGTGGGATCGAAAATGTGTGAATGTGTTTTTGTGTGAAAAATGTGTGGTAAATGTTTCATTCTATTTTTTGCACGACAGTAAAGTTTCTCAATACGGTGTGGAGAAACATTTTTTGCTTAGAAATAAATCAAACATTTGACATTACTGTCTCATAATTTTCCATGTATTTTGAAACGAAAGTACATTCCAAAACGGAAATCTTGATCATCGTATAAATCTTTAATTATCGGTAAAAATGATTTCTCATTGACGATAAATTGTTATTGAAATTGATTTTGTAATTTCAGAAATGGGAAATATCTTCAAAGGAGAAAAAAAAGACGAACCGGTTAAAGGGCAAACAATCGAGAGTGAAAAAGAGGAGGTGCTTAAAAGAAAAGAAGAGGAAATAAAAATAAAAGAGGAGGAAATGAAAAGGAAAGAAGAGGAAATAAAGAAAAAAACCTTACAACTGGAGTTGCTCGCATTAAAACTAGAACTGCAACAACGAGAGCAACAGCAACGGGAGCAGCAACGAGATGATGGACGATTCCGCGAGGAAATCGTCGAATTTATGGAGGATGCGTTCCAACGCATCCCGCAAACGACTGTGATGGCACCGCGTAAGATTTGTTTGTTTTATGAATTACTAAGGAAACTAAAGGTAACTGAGGGTAATCTATGCCTTTTGCACCTAATTGCAGGAACTTGGAAGCAGCGATTAAATTATATCGTTCATCTAAAATACAAACTGAAAATATCCTTCAAATAACTATGTCATAAATATGTATGTAAATACCTAGTCATTCTTTTTGCATTTAATTTGTGCAATTCACGTTTTTCCGTATGTGTGGTTCTCATTCTATTATACTAGTGAAAAACGCCACTTTCGCCAAAATTTTGCTTGACTCAAACTAAATTTTTACCTATTGGTCGTGCCGTTTATGAAAAAAAAAGACGTAACGATTTGGAAATAGACCAGGTGTCTATTTCCAAACTTTAAGAGTTACTTTAAGAGTACATTAGAAAATGATTTGATTTTCTTCATCATTTGCTCTTGCAGAACGTTGGAGAACCTCCGCAGGCAGAAGCCGAGCTGCTTGGTACACGCGACGTGGGCAGCGGAAATTTGCACCGTACCGGTATGGCCGATATGAATGACAATGAAAGCAGTTATAATGGTGCGGTTAAGCATTAATTATAAAAGGTTAATAAAATATTATAGAACCTACCATTTGTCTCTTATTATTCACTCCAATACTCTCGAATTCTTTATTAATATTTTTTTATGTATTATATTATAAAGCCATATACTTTTTTGGTATATTTGCCTTCCAGTGTCACTAAGGTACAATAAATCAATTCCATCACAATTAATCAATCAATTCTCTCGGAATCTCTCCAATTCTTGCCAATGCCTGTGATTTTCTCAAATCCACTGTTGTGTTTGATTATATCCGAATCGTTCTCAATCCTTACTATTTTTTCTCATTCTTTCAATATTCTTCAGTTTTCTTTTACTTGATATGACAGTATTGAGTATCAAGTAGTACTTGATAAATTTATACTTTTGTATCGAGTAGCGAAAATTTTATTGTGGCTCAATACTTTTGTATCAAGTAGCGATGATTTTCTCGATACTCCATACTTTTGTATCGAGTAGCGAGAATTTTCTGGATATTCGATATTTTGTACAGAGTAGCGATGATTTGCTCGATACTCGATACTTTTGTATCGAGTAGCGATAATTTTCCCGATACTCGATATTTTTGTAACGAGTAGTTATGATTTTCTCGATACTCGATACTTTTGTATCGAGTAGCGATGGTTTTCTCGATACTCGATACTTTTGTATCGAGCAGCGATGATTTGCTCGATACTCGATACGTTTGTATCGAGTATCGAGAAAATCATCACTACTCGGTACAAAAGTATCGAGTATCGAGCAAATGTTCGCTACTCGATACGGAAGTACCGATCATCAATAAAATTTTCGCTGCTTGATAGAAAAGTATCGAGCTATTGTGAGAAATCGCTACTTTTGTAATAAAGTATCGGTCAATATTTCGATACTCGATACCTTTGTATCGAGCAAGAAATAGCGCTCGCTACACATTTCGGACAACTATGCTTTGAAGAGAGTTCTGCTGCGTGCCGCGAACCACTGCAGAGGCAACAGTACCTGACGCGGGACCTTCCCCAGCGTCACCATGGGGCGTGAAAAATTTGAAAATTTGTTTTTATGTATATTCAATAAACAACGAACAAAACAAAAAAAAATTTTTCGAATATCTCTTTTTTTCCCACAAAAAAAAATTCTTGAAAAATGGCAAAAAACAGGGGGTCACAGTGGTGTTCTGCCTTAATGTGAAATCGCGCGATCAAGCGTGTTTCGCATGGTCAGTAGTAGCTGCTCTTCACCGAGCCGAACGTGACAGTGCGCGTGAATCTTCATGCCCACACTACTCGACAGTGCTAAATCTGAAAGACATTGAGTTTCCAGTGACTCTGAATCAAATAAAAAAATTTGAAATTCATAATGACACTTCAATCAATGTATTTAACATTGAGAACGATAGTACTCTTCCAATTCGCGTGTGTGAGCGAAAGAGAGAAAAGCACGTCAATTTGCTCTGCGTGGAAGATCCGCAGCAAAATATCGTTGGACATTTCGCGTGGATCAAGAATTTATCAAGGTTCGTCAGCTCACAGTTGAATAAGCACACTGGACAGAAATATATTTGTGATAGGTACGTAGATTTGATGTAAATTAATAATAACATCAGTAAACTGATGTTATTTTTGTTTTCGTAGATGTCTACACTACTTTCATTCGGAGCAAAAATTGCAAGCGCACGCTGTGGCCTGTGGCCAGATTAACGACTGTGCTGTCCGTCTACCGAACGATACCAACAAGTGGCTCACGTTTAAAAACTTCAATCATAAGGAGCGACTTCCATTCGTAATATACGCCGATCTTGAATGCGTTCTTGCGAAAATAGATGAACGAAACATGTACCAACACCACGAGGTTTCTAGTATCGCATACTACGTACATTGTTCATACGATCAATCATTATGCAGATATGAATCGCACCGTAGTAGCGATTGCATCGCATGGTTCGTCGAAGAACTAAAAAGTGCAGCTTTGCATGTGGAAGATATTCTATCTTGAAATATTCCCATGGTACAGTTCACATCCGACGAGGAGCTTAAATATCGAACCGCGATTAAGTGTCACATATGTGAAAAAGATTTTGTACAAACCTCTATAACATATGTGTTATAGAGGCCCCGCCCATTCGAATTGCAATATAAATTTCAAACAATCTTTTTTCATTCCAGTAGTTTTTCACAATTCGTCTGGCTAACAAGGAACATCCCTCAGGTGTCCGCCTCCGATTTTGTTGAAACTCATATATGTGATAGAGCATCGAAAACTTTGAGACACGTATTTTTTTTTATCGGCGGAAAATCGGATTTAAGGGGGGAAACCGCCCCTCAAAGAAAGGCGTGTCGAGGGGTGATTTTGCAGTTTCACCCAGAAGCAATCCACCGATCTGAATGAAACAAAATCGAAAATTCTTCTAATGAAAAGCGATGAAAAATCATCTATGAAATTGTTAAGAAAAAATTGAATTAGGGGGTAAACCACCCCTCAATTTGCCTTTTTTTACCCCACACTTAAGAGGGTTGTATGCAAATTAATAAAACAGGTATCATTTTGAAGGGCAATTAAAATTAGAGTTGACGGGTTTTTGCGTTTTGGAGGCATAGCACATTTAAGGGGGTAAACCATCCATAACATAAATTTATTTATCACGGTCGTTTTTTCTGTGTTTAAAGTATATCCGCTGATTTTAAATATTTCTGTAAGCTACAATTTAATGTTTTATCATACTTCAAAATCATTACATTCGTCTTAAGGGGTAACTACCCCTCTAACGAGAAACATCATTGAAGTATCCGCTCTCGATTTCGTTGAAACTCATATATGTGGTAAAGCATTGCAAACTATTAAACATGTTTTTTTGTATCGGCAGAAAAACGGTGTTAGGGGATAAAACCACCCCTCAAAGTTTCTCCCACAAGCAGTCCACCGATCTGAATGCAACAAAATCGAAATTTCCTCTAATATTAAGCGATGAAAAATCCACTACGAGAGTGTTGATTAGAAATATAATTGAGGGGTAAACCACCCCTCCATTTGCCCTTTTTCACCCCACGCTTAAGAGGGTTGTATGAAAATTAATAAAACAGGTATCATTTTGAAGGGGAATCAAAATTCAAGTTGGCGCGTTTTTGTGTTTCAACGGGACAGCAAATTTAAGGGGGTAATCCACCTCTAACCTAAATTTGTTCATCACCGTCGTGTTTTCTGTGTTTAACATGTATCCGCGGATTCAAAATATTCTCCCGCGTTTTTAAATTATTACGTTTTTAAATTTTCACATTTTAAGGGTAAACTACCCCCTCTAATTGCTTTTCGTTTGAAGTTTCGCGAAAAGTTTCACGAATTTCGTTAAAACTGTTTTCATTTCATCGGTAATATCAATTTTATGTTTGTGTGTGCAGGCATATTCGTTTTGAGTTTTAGGCGCGGTGCTTTGGAAGTGGGGACCTGGGGCTACCCCTTACTTATAAGGCTCATATTTTCATATTTTCATAATTATTTTTTCGTACCGAAATGATTCTTCCTCTAATTCAAAAGTTTTGATGAAAGCATCTCCCATGCAACGATGCAAATCAGTAACAAAAATATATTAACGATACTATTAATAAAATTCAAATGGTATATATAAATATATTTGGTTTTTGCGTTTTTGTTATTCCGCGTAAAAAAAATCATACGCAGATAAATGTTTACTCTTCGATTCTTAAATGCGTAATTATCCAGAATGCTCCCGTTCGGAAATCTTTTATCTCTGTGTATGAAGTTATACAATCAACGAACAGACCGATGTTTATTTGCCTCCGTATCAGCTTTTCTCGACTAACTGCAATAATTAATTCTTCCAGCGCGAATATTCTTATCGCGTCATGACGCGATATCGATATTTGCGCAAAATTTGTATTCTACGCAGCATTTTTACACTGGGCAAATATTAAACTGCACGCTATTATCATCTTGAACTGCAAGACGTTAATCATATATTACCCGATAATGTGTTTACATTTTCGGGTAATGTGTGATTGGCCTCTGGCAGTTCAAGTTGTCAATAGCTTGCAGTTTTATCGTTTGCTTTATAAGACGGTTAGCATTCGGATTCTTCCATTTCACGTTAAAGTGAGCTACAAACAGTGTACTGTGTATTGGATAATACAAATTTCATCAGCCATGAGTCAACCCAATAAACGTTATCAAACTTCTACTAGCTACATTTGAAGCTATGGATATTTCACAAACGCCGGTTAACAACGCGGAAATTGAACTTGCGGACGGTTTTGAACAAATATTGATCAGTTCCATGTAAGACTATAATGGAGTTGAAATGATAGAGGAAGAAACGCTCGCTTTTCAATAACCATTTAAACAGTACGAAGCCAATGCTGTAGAAGATACCGTATGGCAAAAGCATACTGGTGGTAGTGATTCTGACGCCTGTTCCAGTGATGATGAGGTGAACTACGATTACAAAAATAAAGCAGTTCAATACTGGAGGTCTTGTAAGACAAAAAACTATAGCCTCAAAACCGTCCAACAGAAATACAAATCTGTCAAGTCTGAAAGACAATTGCGGCGCTGGGTACATCAGCTGAATAAAGGCGGTACTTATAAAGAAAAGCTAGCGCAAATTTCTGAATATACATTGAAGAATTTGAAGACTGCTCTAGATGCTGGTGTCATAATACATGATATTGATCTTCAAAAGTGGGCGCTACAAGCCCAAAAGGAGATAGGTTTCAATGATGTGCGATTTAAGGCCTCTCATAATTGGCTATGGAATTTTAAAAAACAGCATCGCATTGTATCCAGAAAAATCAATAAATTTGTAACGCGCAAAACTACGGGAGAAGAAGAACTTCTACGGAAAAATTCAGAAAAATTTGTCGCCGATGTTGCACCACTGATAAAAAAGTATGGATCGGAAAATGTGTATAATTCGGATCAAAGCGGTTTTCATATGGAAATTCATTCGGCGCGAACTCTTGCAACGGAAGGAGAAAAGAAAGTTGAATGCGTTGTACAGTCAGTTTCTTCAATAACTCACAGCTATACAATTCAGCCTACTATAAGCGCTGAGGGGAAATTACTTTCCCCACTTTTCATCGTTTTAAAGGAGACGAAGGGTGAATTCGGACCACGAGTAGAGAAAGCGCTATTTCAAGCAGAAAACGTCTTTGTATTAGCATCCAAATCTGGAAAACTTACTTCTGGTACGTATGCTCACATATTATGATGAATGATTTTTTTTTAATATGAAATGTAATTGATGTCAACATTAGTATTTTTTTTAAATATTGAATGTGTTTTGTGTTAACAGAGCATTTCAAAACTTGGTTGGAAAAGGTTTTCTTTCCTAACGTCGGGAGACATAGCGTATTATTGAAAGACTCCTGGAGTGGACACTGCCCTAAGGTTGTTCATGAAGCGACACCTCGTGATAAGAAGATAATCCCAATGATTATTCCACAAGGTACAACTGGAAAAATTCAGCCGCTCGATGTATTTGGATTCAGAGTGTGGAAAAATTTCGTCCAACATTTTTCAGACAGTGTAATATTATTAAAATCTGATATGAATTTGCACTTGAGGAATAATATAATTAAATTGCAATCACTTACACACAATCAACTCTCATCACCGCGGTATTCTAATCTTTTTAAATATTCATGGTATAAAAGTAATTATATATCTAAAAAACCAGAAGATTTTGAAAATCCTGTTACCTTTGGTTTTGGTGAATCGAACACACATTGTGAAATACCCGGTTGCAATAATTTGGCCATTATCAGATGTGCATGGTGCAAAAAGTCGTTGTGTTTAAAGCATTTTTTTGACGACTATCATTATTGCAGGAATTATGAGCCATGATTGTTGATAGTTATCATATGAAAAAAGTATATGTCACGAGATAATGATTTGACGGCATATGACTGCGATACTTTTCACAAGTACTATTAATTAAATCGGCTGATAAGATTCCTAAATGAAGTATGTCAAAATATATTAAAAACATGTTCGTTAACCTACTGTAAAACCCTCAGTTGCATTAATATGTTTAATTAAATAAACAGTAAAATAATAAAAATATACATTCCTCCACAAAACTACGTCGCTGGCTATATTATCGCTTGATCCAGGCGCATCATCGTTCCGAAATATACGAAGTGAGCCTTATAACTTATTCTGGGAATTATTATAATTAATGATATAGTAGAAGTGTATGTTTATTCCTATGGAGATTCTTAATGGATGTGCATATTAAAATCGGAAGCGTCTCGACATGAAAATATGAGTCTTATCAGTAACGGGTAGCCCCATGTCCCCACTCCCAAAGTACCGCTCCTAAAACTCAAAACGAATATGCCTGCACACACAAACACAAAATTGATATTACCGATTAAATGAAAACAGTTTTAACGAAATTCGTGAAACCTTTCGCGAAACTTCAAACGAAAAGCAATTAGAAGGGGTAGTTTACCCTTAAAATGTAAAAATTTAAAAACGTAATCATTTAAAAATGCGGGAGTACATTTTGAATCCGCGGATACATGTTAAACACAGAAAACACGACGGTGATGAACAAATTTATGTTAGGCGTGGATTACCCCCTTAAATTTGCTGTTCCGCTGAAACGCAATAACGCGGTAACTTGAATTTTGATTCCCCTTCAAAATGATACTCGTTTTATTAATTTTCATACAACCCTCTTAAGCGTGGGGTGATAAACGAAAAATGGAGGGGTGGTTTACCCCTTAATTATATTTCTAATTCAACTCTCGTAGTGGATTTTTCATCGCTTAATATTAGAGGAATTTTCGATTTTGTTTCATTCAGATCGGTGTACTGCTTGTGGAAGAAACTTTGAGGGGTGGTTTCATCCCCTAACACCGGTTTTCTGCCGATACAAAAAAAACATGTTTAATAGTTTGCAATGCTTTACCACATTTATGAGTTTCAACGAAATCGAGAGCGGATACTTCAATGATGTTTCTCGTCAGAGGCGTAGTTACCCCTTAAGACGAATGGAATAATTTTTAAATATGATAAAATATTAAATTGTAGATTATAGAAATATTTGAAATCAGCGGATAAACTTTAAACACAGAAAAAACGACCATGACAAATAAATTTATGTTAGGGGTGGTTTACCCCCTTAAATGTGCTATGCCGCCAAAACGCAAAAACCCGTCAACTTTAATTTTAATTGCCCTTCAAAATGATACCTGTTTTATTAATTTGCATACAACCCTCTTAAGTGTGGGGTGAAAAACGGCAAATTGAGGGGTGGTTTACCCTCTAATTAAATTTTTTCTTAACAATTTCATAGTGGATTTTTCATCGCTTTTCATTAGAAGAATTTTCGTTTTTGTTTCATTCAGATCGGTGGATTGCTTCTGGGTGAAACTGCAAAATCACCCCTCGACACGCCTTTCTTTGAGCGGCGGTTTTCCCCCTTAAATCCGTTTTTCCGCCGATAAAAAAAAATACGTGCCTCACAGTTTTCGATGCTCTATCACATATATGAGTTACAACAAAATCGGAGGCGGACACCTGAGGGATGTTCCTTGTAAGATGCACATTTTATAATTAAGGAAGTAGCCACCGCGTTCGAAGGGAAAACTTACGTGCTTCCAATAAGAAAAGAAAAATATATTTTGTTTACGAAAACTGTCCAAACTGCAACCGACGAAACAAAGAACCAAATTAAATTATGTTTCATCGATTCATATAAATTTTTGGCCACAAGCCTTGAGAAATTGGCATCATTTTGAACGGCGGACAAACTGAAAATTTTACGCTCCCTTTGGAGAGCTGTGGAGAGACAGAGATTGGAAGACACGCGTTTGCCGCCGCGCGACTCATTTTACACTTCTTTGACCGGGGAAACGATCAGCGCGTGCGAGTACACTCGCGCCGAGAGTGTCTGGCAGCGGTTTTCCATTCAACCGCTTGGTGTATATAGCGATTTGTATTTGAAGACGGATGTCTTGTTATTAGCAGATATTTTTGAAAATTTTCGTCATGAGTGTATTGAAAGTTATGGGCTCGATCCGGCGTATTATTACACTCTTCCCGGATATACTTGGGACGCCATGTTGAAATATACGCACATTACGTTTGAATTTATAACTGACATCGACATGATTTTATTCATCGAGCGAGGTATACGCGGAGGTCTAAGCCAACGTTCAAACAGATATGCACATGCTAATAACAAGTACATGGAATCGTACGATCCATTGAAATCATCATCATACCTGATGTACTTCGATGTGAACAACTTGTATGGATGGGCAATGTGCCAACCTTTGCCTTATGCTCATTTTCAATGGATCAACGACACGTCGAATTTTTACGTATTATCCATAGCGCTAGATTCGCCTGTAGGCTACGTTCGAGAAGTCGATCTCGAATATCCGCAACGTTTGCATGATTCGCACAGTAACCTTCCGTTTTGTCCGACACGCGACAAACCACCTGGCAAGCGCGGAGAGAAATTGCTCGCAACCGTATGGGATAAGAAGCGTTAAGTGATACACTATCGTAATTTGCAGCAGTGTTTGCGTCATGGACTTCAAGTAACGAAAATACACAGATTTTTTAAATTCACTCAATCCCCGTGGTTGCGTTCATACATCGAATTGAATACGCAGTTTCGCACACGTGCTACAAATGATGTCGAGAAAATTTTGTATCGATTAATGAATAATACAGTATTCGGCAAAACGATGGAAAACGTGCGAAACGGTGTAGATGTGAAGCTTGTAACAAAGTGGGAGGGACGATTTGGGGCAGAGGCAATGACCGCTAAACTAAATTTTCACAGTCGAAGTGTCTTTTCGGAAAATCTTATTGCGATCGAATTGAGAAATCTGGAGGTAAAATTTAACAAGCCGATTTACGTGGGTATGTGTATACTCGACATATCGAAAACATGTTTCTATGACTTTCACCACGAGTTCATGATTCCGCTGTATCAGCAAAACTGCAAGATCATGTATACCGACACCGATAGTCTCATATACCACATCAAGTCTGATGACGTTTACAATGATATGAAGCGTAACATTCACAAATTTGATACGGGCGAAAGTGCCCGGTCGCATGAAAGATGAAAATAACGGTATGGTAATGACGGAATTTGTGGGATTGAGGGCAAAAATGTACGCTTTGCCAGTCGATGGTAAAAAAGACACGAATAAGGTGAAAGGTGTAAAAAGTAATGTCGTCACGCGAACAATAAGTATCAATGACTACATTCGCTGTTTACAGAAAGAAATTAAAATGACTTGTCAGCAGTCCTGCATAAGATCGAAGCTGTACGAAGTTTACACTATTTCAGAGTCGAAAATTGCTCTAAGTCCATACGATAACAAGCGGTATATCGTGCCGAGACGTACGGACACCTTACCGTAGGGTCATTATAAAATAGCATTGTAAATGTTAGACTGCATTGTATATATTGTTATTAAATAAAAATGGAAAGGTGTAATGAATGTAGCAATGTAAATTTGATATATATTGAAAAATATGTTTTCAATATATATATGTATGTATATATCATAATATATATATGTATATGTCATAATATATATATGTCAATATATATATGCTTACAATATGCATGGTAAATGTTAGACTGCATTGTATATATTGTTATTAAATAAAAAAGGAAAGGTGTAATGAATGTAGCAATGTAAATTTGATATATATTGAAAAATATGAATGTTATATATAATGCGAGTATGTTAATATTTACAGGATATAATGATTTATTCTTATAAGGTATGGCGAATTTATACATAAATAAAATGGTACGCTTACTGTAAATAAACTTTATTGAATTTTCCATATGCTTTATATAAGTTATTACAATATATTATTTTTGTGTATCCACGAGTTTTGAGATCTATCCATTTCCAACCATTTAACATAAACATTATTGCCCTTTTTGCGAATTATCTTCTTCGCGAGATATATGTTTGGATCGGCAACACATTGCAGTTCGTATTCGTAGAAACCTTCGGCTATCGGATTTCCACTTGACTCCTCAACTAGGTACGTTACGGGATAAGTTTTTTGCGCCTTGACGATTTTAAACACTTCGGTGGTCCAATTTGGTGTGAAACCTTTTTCAAATATTGTCTTGAATGTGCTTATGCGCACAAAATCATCGACATTGAATCTTGCAGGAGCCGCAATTTTGACGTTGCTGTATACGGTGGTTAACAGTTTCTCCGCAATCGCAGGAGTAACGTCGATGGGCCTCATGCCAATCGTACGATGCTTTCGAGCACTGTACTTTATAACGAGTTGCGGTATCGCATCGATCCACTGGTAATTACCATTGAGTGCAAACATTTTCCACGTGTTATTTTTGAGAGTGCGATTGAATCGTTCGACGACCGAGGCGTTCATAATTGAATACGTCGAATAATGAGGGATGTTGTATTTCTTCATGATTCGTTGCACGTTTACATTGTAAAATTCTCTTCCTTTGTCGGTTTGAAGATTTTTCGGATATCTGCTATGATCTTGTATGATTTTCGCGACCGTTGTACCCATTTCGTTGCCAGATTTACTTTTCAGGAGTACGGCCCATGCATACTTGCTCAACACATCGATGACAGTGAGGGTGTAATTGTAGCCTTTATTGAAACGCGAATACGGCCGCATTTCGACTATGTCAGCCTGCCACAAATCATCGTACCCACGTACAATGGCACGTCTTTGTGGAAAGTTTTTTCTTACTGGAGCATGTAATTCCTCCACGAGCTGCTTTTCTTCAAACGTTTTTTCGTCTCCGAGCATATTGTATGTTTGACAAGACGATTTTTACAAATCTTCGTGCGTTGTGTCAGATACAGCGTCGGTTACATACTGAATCGTTTTAGGCGTATCGTTCATAGTTATTCGAAGCGTATCCTCTAATGCGATGAGTTTCTTTTAAAATTCGTCCAGGCGATCGGTCAACAGCTTCATTTTCATTTCCACGTAACGTTTATTAACAGCATCGTAGTCCACTTCAGGTAGGGCTACGCCTCGTATTTTACGTGATCTTGCATCAAAGCCACTAGAGGTTAGACAAAGAGCATTATCGCGTGTATAATTTCTTATTGGCCCACTCCACTGATAGTATGAATTTTCTCGCGCTCCAAGCAATGATCCAAATTTATTGAACGGCATCTCGGTGACAATAGTGACAGAGGAATGATCATTATCATCGACGCATAGGTTAATTTATTCGCGAAGTTCCTCAATAATCGACATTATCTCATCGTGAGCGTTGTTACCCACGTGTTGTGAAGCTTCGAACAATCGAAAACGAGCGACTAACTCGTTAGGATCATCCCAAGGCACATAATCGATTTTGTTGTTATTTAACGTCATGACGAGCGGTATGTGTATTTTTCCAGCTTTTTGGTCGGAAGTTAATGGTCCAATTATATATTTATACTTGAAGCCTTTGTTACCAAATACAGGATTGAGTATATTGCCACTACGTCGATGTGCATTTGTTGATAACAGTATACTTTTATATTTGTCTCTGTCTTCCTCGGTGTATATTGCATCGTCAGGAATTCTCTTGAAGATTAACTCATAGAGTCTAGGGGTTCCCAAGTATTTTATGACATCGCTGAAAATATTATCATTATTATCCACATCGAAACGCTTATCGCCTAACATCATTCCTTCATTGGTAAATTTAACGCCATATAGGTAATCCATGCTGGAATTTTTGTCTTGTGAAAGAATAGATGAAATATTTTGTTGACCGAGGGGACCGAAATGTTCCCGCAATGTATTTTGACCTTCAGCCGTTTGTAATTCACGTTGAACTGAAGACACGAATGATTCGGGCGTAGTCTCAAAAACGTCTTCTTCAACAATGGTGGTTGGCTGCAAGGGTACAGCAGCCATCGACGTATCATCCAGGAATTCCTTTCATCGCTTACGTTTCAAGTGATTCGGTGTAGAAGTTACCAGCGAAACTTGGAATAATGAACGTGTGCGCTTTGTGCCATGTTTCACATCCTTCTCTAGGCCCTTTGCTTCCGACATGCTTAACGAATCAATTTCTGGGCAAAGAGATTCAACAGTAACCGATTTTTCGACAATCTGGTTGAGAGGTTCGGTAATTGCCTTGAAGCGTCTCTCCAATGCAAGGTCTTCTTCCATTTTTCCAGGCTTCAACGCTTGATATTTTTTACGTATTGAGTCGCCTGTTTACGAAATTTCCCTCGCAATCTTTTCATCAGTATCAATTGTCGTCATCATGAAATTATGTGTCGGTCGTTGCACCGCTGGTGTCTCAAGGTCGACTGACTACATCACGGTATTGCAAACTCATTAAATCGATTTCTATATCGACCACCGGACAATGAGCTATCTTTGTCAATCACCATGAAGATGTATTTTGTTCCCAGCATTTTTGACATAACACCAGAAAATCTGCATACGGCATATCCGTATTTACATGTAAATAAAATCAGCAGATTCACATTGTCGCATATGAGATGCTTGGGAACCTTGGCATATGTTTGGCAAAGATAGAAACAACCAACGCTCGCGTGTCTGCCCATCGCAAAGTACTCTCTTACTGTATTTTGCTTGTCACATGCTACGTCATCGAAAATAAAAATGGAGTTCGGATACGCTTCGTTCGGCGGGATAACATCACTATTATTTAAAAATGTTAAATAGCCAATTTCGTTAATCGATGTCAACAGATTTTCCAAATATTGATATTTTGGGTGTTGCAGCGATTTCGAGTATACATATAGGTTTTCAACACGTACGCCTATTGGACTTTTTAATAAACTTAACAGAACATTGGTTTTGCCACAATTTGAAGGACCGCAAATAATGCTGCGTATTGTTGGTGGCAGCATGTCTCCCTGCTTGCGTACTTGTTGGCCCTCCATTACTCTGTCGTCAAAATTGGTCACTTGAATCACCGTCGCTTGCTGCACGAAACGCATGTTTTCTCTATCGAATCTAAACACACAGTCGCCCAAAATGCGTTGTGTGAGGAGTATGTATAGGAGTGCATCAGGCCAAATCCGCTCGGTATCGAGAATGTTTTTGTACCTGTCGAACGACTGCATTATTCTCCCATTAAGGGGGGATTGTCTTTTTTTTCGCAAAATTTACCGCTTTTTGAGGATTTTTTTGTGAAGAAAGTATACAACGGAAAACTTGTGAAACTTGGCATATAGTTTTATTGATCTGTTCACTGCATACACAAAAATTTTTAAACAATTTCATATAAAAATCCGCCTCCCACTCCCCTCGACGCGCGATGGTCCTTTTTTGATGGTGTGCACGATTACAGCCTTCATGTTCATCCTGCATCAAAAACCCAAAACGCATTTTACTGTAGACACATATAGGTATCGTTGGATGAAGGGAAAAAAAATTGACGATTTGGTGACGTTTTGAACTTGAAGTATCGATTTTTCGAAAAAAATTGATCGATTTTTTGTTATAAATAAAAAACTATTAAACGTATTGCTTTTTTGCTTCATCAAACGATAAAAGGATGTCAGCTGAGCATTATGTCCAAATTTGAAGGCAATCGGTTGAATAGTTTTTGAGTAATCGTGCACACCATCAAAAAAGGACCATCGCGCGTCGAGGGGGGTGGGAGGCGGATTTTTTGATGAAATTACTTAAAAAATTTTTTGTATGTAGTAAACAGATCAATAAAACTATATGCCAAGTTTCACAAGTTTTCCGTTGTATACTTTCTTCACAAAAAAATTCCCAAAAAGCGGTAAATTTTGCGAAGAAAAAGACAATCCCCCCTTAAACGGCACATCAATTACAGGTTATTCCAAAAATTGTTTTGTTACAACATTTTCATCACTTCGTTGACATACTGTGGGAGAGGCGAACACTATAAGGCTGATTCGGAAGTACAGCAATATTGCCGATGCATGTGCCATTGGAATTTACCGGGACAGCTAACACACATTGACGGTCGAGCACCGTTTATAAATAACTGTGCCGAATGTTTAAGAGAAAAGGCGAGGGTTTGTTAAATCGTGCAACAAATGCACTTCCGATCGAATTACATATTCTCGGCTACCATTCTCGGTTTTGTGGACCAGGCACTCAGTTGGAGCAGAGATTGGCAAGAGGTGATTGTGGTATAAATCCATTGAATGCCGCTTGTCGCGACCACGATATAGCCTATTCTCAAAGCAATCATTTAGGCGAAAGACACGTTGCGGATAATATACTTCCAATAGCAGCACGAAAACGTATTACTGCGAGAGATTCGACTTTTGGCGATAAAACCGCAGCTACGGCTGTTTGGGCAGCTATGAAAGCAAAAACGAAATTCGGCATGGGATTGAAAACAAAGAACTCATCGCCAAAGAAAAAAAAGTCCGTTAAGAAGAGAATGCTGCCGATAACAGCGCGTGGCGGAATTTTGCCAATGTTACCATTGCTGGGAGTTCTTGGTTCACTGGCTGGTGGGGCAGCTGGAATAGCAAAGGCTGCGAATGATATCAAAGCCGCGCATCGCCAACTTGAAGAAATACAACGTCATAATCGCGCTAATGAAGGCTGTGGGCTGTATCTTACTCCCTAGAAGCGTGGACAAGGATATTCAACTAAAAAAAAAACGCCAGAACACGGTGAAAATGCCCATGGGTGTAACAACTAATGTGCAATTGGACTGCTTAGCCAGACGCATGCGCATACCATTCTTCAGAGGAGTCTTCATGCGCAATAATTTAGCAGTCTATAGTGAAGTGCAACTAGATGAGAGCGGTATAGTAAATTTGAACGATGCTAATGGCCCCGGTACGCATTGGGTGGCCTATGCCAAGAGGGGGAGTCATATAAAATATTTTGATAGTTTTGGAAATCTTCGACGGCCCAAGGAGTTGGTGCGATATTTTGGACCAAATACCACAAAAATACAATGCAATCGAACATCTTATCAGAATTATAATCAGAGTATTTGCGGGCAATTGTGTTTGCAATTTCTTCAAAACGTCGATGATCAATATGTATTTAAGCCGTGACATTGCGTCAATCAGCACAGTATTCGAGGGAAACATGTCACTGACGCCTACGTTGACCGGCAAGACTAGCCTTCTAGCCGGAAATTATTTTCCCGTTATAGACGTCAATGATGGTTGTTATGAGCTCGGTTTGACGGATTTCGAAACTTATCACGCAATCCCAAATGTGAATTCATCAAACAACAAATTGTACTTTGACAATGATGACAAGGAAATTATAATCCCTGAAGGATCCTATGAACTGAGAGCCATAAATGCGTATCTGAATCGTGCAATTTTACTCAAAGGGGCTGATAGCGGTGTTGATGCTGAAAATTAAATTGTTGCTCGAAAGGTCTATAACGATGACCTCGATGAAAATGGCGAATACCCAATCGTGCTGCGCGCTAACCATAATACACTAAAAAGCGAAATCAAATGTGCGTACAGAATAAATTTCAGGACACCCGACAACGTAGGATCCCTGTTGGGATTTTCATCAAATCGAATACTGCATCCCTGGAAATGGCAGGAATCTGACGTACCGATAAACATAATGAATGTGAACATTATCCGCATCGAATGTAGTATCACCACTGGTGCGTACTGCAATGGCGAGCGTGTCAAACGATACATGAATTTTCATCAAGCGTACCACCGGGATATAAGCTATCGGAAATGCCTGCGCAAATCATTTACCTTCCGATCGTTGTGCAGAGCATTACGGATTTATCGATACGTGTCGAGGGTCAAAAGGGGAAACTACTCGATTTTCGAGGAGAAGAAATTACGGTGAGATTGCACATACGAACATGACGCTTGTGATGCTCATTCTGTACGTCACGGAATAGACCAGAGACAATATTTCTACGCGAGATAATACGATCGCACGTGATAATACTCTTGTAAGAAGACAAGCGACGTTGAGTGTTAAATTAGCCGCAAGAAAGAAACTCTGTGCAGCGAATCGTCAAGTTTTAGAAGCCCTGGGATTTATTGTGCGTCGTACTTGAGGCTAAAGGATAACCGACGTCTTGAATATTAGTGGGGAGCCAATCTCTGACGATCGTATCATCAAAATTGAGACTCATCCGTACAATCCGTATGCCAACTCAACGTTTGGACATAGCGATGAAATACGAGTTCTTATACAACATCAAGACTTGTACACTCTACCATTTGAAAGTTTTCTCTACGTTGAGGGGAAGTTTACGGTGCTTAAAAACCTGATGATCAAGCAATAGTAGTACTGGGAAACAATTGCGTTGCATTCATGTTTGATGAAGTTCGTTATGAGCTCGATGGTGTAGCGATTGATCGCAATCGAAACGTCGGAATAACAACCACGATTAAAAACTATATCTCTCTGAGCCCTGAGAGGAATCATACTCTGAAAAATGCTGCGTGGGATGTAACACATAACGATGGGGGAAAATACTTCAATTTTTGTGTACCTCCCAACATATTGCTAGGATTCTGCGAAGATTGCAAGCGCGTAGTTATTAATGCTCGTCATGAGCTAATTCTGGTACGTTCACGCCATGATAATAATTGCGTATTCCGTCATCATCCATTAGTAGAGGTAGAAGTTGAATTGCTCAAGATACAATGGCGTATGCCCCACGTAATATTAAATGAGATAACTAAATTGTCATTACTCCGAACATTGGAAAGTGGATGATACTTGAATGTGGGCTTTCGGTCTTGGGATCTATACAAATATCCCCTGCTTCAAAGCATAACGAAACATTCATGGACCGTAAAAGCTGCCTCCCAGCTACAGAAACCAAGATATGTAATATTTGCGCTGCAAACTGGTAAAAAAAATTCTATGGCAAAGGACATTACATTATTCGACGACTGCAAACTCGCCAATGTTAAACTTTATCTCAACTCGGAATCGTATCCTTACGATAATTTCAACTTGGACTTTGACAAAAACAAATTCTCCATTTTGATCAATATGTACTCTCAATTTTGTAAATCTTATTACGGTTATGATAGTGATAATTCTTTGCTCACTGTCGTAAGGTTTCAATACAATGGTCCTCTCACGGTTATCGATTGCTCGCGCCAGAACGAGTCTGTGAAAAATGCTACCGTGGATGTCCGAATAGAGTTTGAATGTAAGGAAAATTTGCCACCAAATACTACTGCATATTGTATGATCTTGCACCATCGCGTTGTTGAATATTGTCCCCTGACCAACATGGTTCGTAAAATTGTATAGATCAGCAAGTACCACCCCTCCCCCGCTCAATGAATAAATAATTTAAACATCAGTTTCTTAAATATTGAGTCAGTCATCAATTAAGCCTGCTTTCGACTTGATCGAGCCAATACATCTTTGTTATGGTTGTACCTACGTTTGTCGCTCTACAAGGATTCATTGTTGGGAGAAATTCTGTCGTGAAGGAAGTAGTGATTCTGAGAGCGGGAGGTGTACTCTCTCATTACATTTTCGCGAGTCTCACACCATGGAGACTTCTCACAGAATCTGAGAGATATGAAGCGTCATGGCTGATTCGGAATCATCATGGTCTAAAGTGGGCCTATGGAAACGTTCCATACAGCATGGCTCAAGGCTCAATAACGGCTGCAGTTATGCGCTCAACGGAAGACGACACGTATCCTATCGTATATGTTAACGGTGATGAAAGACTAGAATGGCTAGCTGATATATTAAACATGAAAAATGATCTCGTTATTGGAACGTCGGATGTGGAATTTGGCGACCTGCATACCTTAAGTAAATTAGATGTGAGCTCTACGTTGCGTAAAGCATGAGAAAAATTGTGCCTTACAAAATGTATTTTAAATGTTTAATTAGTGGTTGAATCATAAAGATTCGTGCAAATAAACGAAATGTAACAAAATGTGATTTATTATTTTTCTCACCCCTTCCTTTGTTACATCATTTGTTGTCGGATTACAGAACTGTATAAAATATTGCTCTCAAACGTAACAGAAATTCATTTTGAAAATGATGGGAAATCAATTCACACCATCGCTGAATGATGTTCGAAGACATTCATTGGTAGATGTTCGTTAAATGTTCAAGAGACGTTCGAAGATGTTCGAGATTCGTTCGTCGGCCGTTCGAGAGATGTTCGAGAGATGGTCGTGAGACCTTGAAGAGACGTTGGTAAGACGTTCCTGGGATGCTCGAAGAGGTTCATGAGACATACGTAAGACGTTCGTGAGACGTACGTGAGATGTTCGAAGACGTATGTGAGACGTTCGAAGACGTTTGTGAGACGTTCGTGAGACGTACGTGAGACGTTCGTAAGACGTTCGAAGACTTTGTGAGACGTACGTGAGACGTCCGTGAGACGTTAGAAGACGATCGAGAGGCGTCCGAAGACGTTCATGAGACGTACGTGAGACGTACGTGAGACGTTCGTGGACATTCGTGAAACGTTCGAAGATGTTCGTCAGACGTACGTGCGACGTACGTGAGACGTTCGAAGAAGTTCGTGGCGATGCGCCCGCTCCATCTCTCATTCTCGCTCTCTCTCACACGTACGTGTAATCCGATCGTTTCGTATCTCTCAGCGACACGGGTGAGCCAACTTGAACCCTCCGCTCCAACGACTTCCTCCTTCCCGCATGCCGTCAACTGCTCCGCAGACTCCCCCTCCCCGCGTGCACCCGATAGGGCCTCTACGGCGACCACCACTCCTCGTAGTACCCGCGTAGTGCCTCGCAATGGAGAAGCCGTATTCTCGGCCTCTCCTCTTTGTAAGGATATTCGTACCTGCTATACAGCGCTCACACTAATATATGAAATAAAAATAAATTAGATAATAAAATTTAAAATTAAATTTAAAAAAGTAAAAATAAATACCGATCAATAAATAATCAATAATCAACCGATACCTCCTCCGATTCCCCCTCCCGCGCGCGACGTCATCCTTCTCCCTGCGTGGACCCCCTTCGCCCCGCAACCACCACAAGGGACCAGCGTTAGAACCCGCTTAGCTATACTACTTACGGCAGTAATCAAAGTTTTCCGGCCGAAGCCTCGAGCCCTACCATATCAATTATCCAAGTTTTATTGCTTCTCAGAAGGGGTTGAAACTCTTGGAAGCTGGACGAAAAATCGTTACCTTTTTCTACGCCCAAATTAGGAGAGCAGCTCTCCTGCTCAGCCTTTTTTTGTGTATACAGAACTGTTGTTTCAACTAAAGCGCAGTCTCGATAAAGTTTTAAGATGGAATGATACCCGATGTGAAACTCCGACGCGGCTCCGCCTCGACCGGTACGGCAGAACTCGATCGAGCTACTGCACCCAGCCGGTGAATGTCACCGCGCGCGTTCATTGCCGCCACGCACGGAGTCATTGCGTCTTGCCTTTCGCGGGCCTCGAAGCGTCCAGCAACGCATGTGTACGTGCGTGTCGGTGCGCGTCCATTGCCAATATGCGTGGAGACGTAACATCACACACGCCTTCCACGGACTTCGACGTGCTCCGCAACGCATGTGTGCGTGCGTGTCGGTGCGCGCCTTCACCAACGTGCGAGGAGACGGTATAGTCTTAGGCATTACGTAGAAAAAAACGGGTTCGAAATGGAAATAAACCGAGAAAGCTGATTTTTATGTATTGTGTGGAGAGGGCTTAGAAAAGCTTAACTTAAAATTGTCGACCAAGGTTTCCTATGTGCATTCTCCGCCATCTTGAAAAAAGGGTTAAATTTTTTTTTTTTTTGCAATACCTCAGCTTTCCAATGAAATACAAAAATTGCGATAGGACATTTTTTTGTTGCTTTTTTTATGCTCTACAATTTAGTTCCCATACGTTTTTCACCTACCGTTCATTGTTGTTGAGATATCGAGCGAGAAACTAAAAAATGTAGGTAGGGAAACTTGTTTTTTGTTGTTTTCTTCTTTCCCGTGATACATATCGAAAAAATGTCTATTACCAAACTTGTGGAGCATGTTAGTACCTGCACCGTCGTTTATTTTTATTTTTTTAGACGAAAATTACGACGTCTGGTGCGCCACAAAGTTGACCGCAGCGTGCCCGATGCTACATTACTGTGCGTCCCGCTATAGGAGCGTGCCAATAGAGCATCAGTTAGAGTTTCGGGCGTCAGGTATAAAAGATCCTTTTGTTATCACTCATGCCGGAATATCTGCTCCTTTTCGTACCATTCCAGTCAATTGTTTCGAGTCATTGAGAGCGAGCGAACGTGTTTGAAAAGTTTTGTGACAATGGGCGATTGTTTTATTTGCAAAAAACCTCTGTTTAAAGATATTTATGTGGCCACAAAGAGAGCTGTGAGACGTGAGGAGCATCAACGCATGTTGCAAAGTGTCGATTCAGTGAGTGTTCACAGTGCGTGCTATAAAAAATACGGCAATGAAAGACTAGCGTCGTTTGCCTCTCGATGAAGTGAATCTGCATCGGAAGAACCAGAAGAACCCGAAGAACAACCGTAGCTCATACCTGGTTTTTATTTTGAAAATAAATGTTTATTTTGTGGAGAATTCATTCGGTGAAAGAAAAATTGATGAAATGAAAAGTTCTGCAGCACCTGTCTGGACGTGACGATGAATTTACTATTTCAATCGTCGTGCGTATTCAGCATGTACCTCATCTCGTCGCCGTAAGAGCTCGATACCATCAGGAAGATATTTCTCGTGTGTACCACTCACTACCTGACGAGGGGATTAAGAAAGGACGACCTAACGGGAACAGAAAGGATGAGGCAATGGTGGGAATTTACTTTTTTTAAAGGAGCATTCCGACGAATGTCAATTTTCTATGAATGACTTAATGAACCAAATAAATGGAGACTTCGTTTCTGACACCAGAACGGTAAAAAAAAAATGATTGCAAACAAAGTACGGAGATAACATTCTGATTAACGAAAAACAACGACGTGATTGCGTGGTTTGTTTTCGAAATATCGGTTTCAAAATACTTTCGGAGAAATGGTACAAGGAAAAAAGAAGGACTCTCGTAAAGAACGACTAAGAGTTATTCGCGAAGCTGCTGCGATAATCCGCGAGTCCATTAGAGGTGTCATTTACGGTAAAAACTATTACCCCCCATCGGATGCAGTCGTAAAAGATGTCGAAGCATTCGCAAAAGTTGTCGTTGTTCCTGAATCTTTGGAAGTTTTTCTTTCTGTAACTATTAAACGCGGTGCATTGGAACGTTCGTTTTTCTCTCCGCTCCATATATGTTTTGGAACTTTCCTATACAAGAAATTCTGTTCAAAGAGTCTCATCAACATTTTATCGGCAATGGGATTCTGTGCACCGTATCAAGAAATAACGATTTTCGAGAATTCATGTATTCATCGAGCTGAAAGTAAAATTTTGGAAAATTCGTTTTGTCAATTCTACCCCCGGTCCCGAGCACGCCAGATCACGCGAACCCCGGGACTGGAGAACGGAGCCAAAGCTTCCCGCCGAGCGCCCCGTCGCTGAGCGGCCAGATCATGCGTCCTCGGCATAAAAACAAAATAATAAAATAAAAAAATAAATAAAATTAAAATTTTTTTTTTACATTGAAAAAAAAATTTAAAAAACAAGATAAATAAAATAAAATAAAAAGGAAAAATAGAGGGAGATCCAAACCCAAGATGCCGATAAAAAAATTTAGGGATGAGGCAAAAAGAAAAATTAACCAATTAATTAATGAATTAATCACTTATGGTGGGTAAATATTGAAAGAAATAATTCGGGAATTAGAAACATAATAATTTTTATTCTTAGAATGACTGACTATATATACACGCTGTGTACAAGCAACGCGAGGGGTATCGCCCACGGACGTCGTCCACGGGGACGACGCCGTCGGTTGTCGGTGATCAGGTCGAGGTTGCGGTGCGGGTTTTTTTTCTTTTGGGAATGCCCCTTTCACCTATTCGGCGATTGGGGGGGGGGGGGCTACCACCTTCTGGGCGATAGACCACGGAGCAAGGAGGGGAGTTTGCCGCGCACATTTTCGGTGGTCCGCGCGAGGGTAGGGCTTTCGTCACCGATTCGGTGGCTAAGCCAGGGGAGGTTCCTTACCACCTTCTGCGTGATACAGAACTGAGAGCCTCCGGGCCTCGCACTCCGCCTCATATACCCGGCCGGAGTGGTGGGTTCGCCGCCGAACTCCAGGCACGGGTACAGTAGCGCGAGACTCGTGGCTCAGGTGGGTTTTTCCGCGAGGGAACGGCGAGCTCCTAATCGGTCCCGAGACGCGGAGCTAGCGTCGGACAAGAAGTTCGTTTCGCGAGTCGTCGAGCGCGGCGCTGGGGTGTCGCGGCGCGGTACGACGGCGTCGAGTGTCGCGGGTTGCCGAGCGTGGTGCTGGGTTGTCGCGTCGTGGTACGAGTGCGCCGAATGTCGCGGGTAACGAGCGGACGACGTGCGAGGCCATGGGCCGAACCACGCAATGTGTGTGCCTTTTGACAGGTCGGTGTACATATTAGCTCGGCGCGTAATGAATAGTGTGCAATCATAAGGTAAGTAACACAAGTATAATGACGTATTACATTGGTGCGCTGTATTGTCTCACGGTTTTTTTTTTGTTTTTGGATTCCTTTGCGTACGCGATTGTGCCTCGGCGAGGCCTGGAACGTCTTACTTGGTGGGTGATAATTCGCTAAGACGTTTGATCAAAGCTATTTCTTTTATATTTCCTTAGGTATGGGCTTGCAACGATTAACAATGTGTGGTATTTTCCTGGACCCAGAGGCCTGGTACGCCGAGCATCAAGATATCAAGGTGAGTATAACGGCTCAGTGTAAATTGTTCTCTGGGTATCAAATATTATAAGTCGAATGTGAGGTGCTAATTATTTTTTTATTTCTTATACAGGTAGGAGCTAGACGCCCGACGCAGTTCAGACCCCTGGGACGACGATGGAAGGTAACGCAGCGACGCCAAGGACTCGGCAAGAGACGCCTTCCCACTGGTATGTATTTCTTAGGCGTAGTGAGTAGTGATTAGTTTACGCTTTATACTTAATGCTAATCTGAGCAATTTGGTAACGATCGCAATAAACTTTGGCTTTTTACAGGTAGACGACGGACAGCCAGCGTGGTGACTTTCATCGTTAAGGTAATAGCGAGGAGCGACAACGCACCCCGTTCCATGTCTAATATATTTGTTCTTATGATATCGACAAGTTAAATTAATGTTGTGTTGTTTTGGTTTTGTTACAGGGTTTCGAAGGTGCGAGGACGAAGATGACAAAGAGAGTTTGTGCGCCAAGGTGGCGTACAACACACCTTCTCGTTATCAATGCGCCGCCATCGGATTGTGACCCGATCCTTACATCGCTTCTCGAAGCTGTCGAGAACTGCAAGCGTTGCCATAAAAAAACCCCCTTCGTCACATTTGATCAGCTGCTGTACTGGAAAGCTCGCAATATCGTGGGAGCTGCTGACCCAACATGGGATTTGAAAAACGTCATAGTGAGACTCGGTGAATTCCATCTATTGATGTCGTTTATGGGAACAATTGGTATGATCATGTCCGGTAGTGGAATTGAAGAGCTTTTCAAGTTCATTTATACAGAAAATTGTTTCGAAAAAAATCTTTCCGGTTATGTATATGCACGAGCTGTCCGCGCTCACATTTCGTCATACACAGCGTTGTCAAACATTGTGCTAGACTCGCTGGACTGAGTCGAAAAGGAACGTGATGAACTTGATTACTACGCGGAAGATGTTTTCAATCGGCCTACCATAGTGACTGCCGCAGAAAACAACGGAGTGAAAAGTGTATGTGACAAATTTGCAAAAGAATTACATGCTAACGAAAACAGAGATAATTAGGAAATTCATCTTAAAACCACCCAAAAAATGCTTTCCTTTTTCATGCTAGTGGGCATTTCCTGTATACGAAATCTGCTCATTTATACCTACAGGATATGCGAACGCTGAAGAAAAAATACCCACGGAAGATTACGACAAATTCACAAGACGTGGCTACTTTACGACTCGTTGCACGGACTAATTTTAGTCTGGGAGTATGTCAGACATGTTGATAGAGCAGCCTCTTATGCGATCCATGAATACAACGGGAGGACTGACTCAGGGACGGGGAATTACAGACAACACAATAGCATCGTGAACTTTGGGCATGGTTCAGCTTCAAACCATTTCCCAGCAAATTGAAAATTTCTCGGAAGTATCTTGCTCTACAACCGAACAGAATGTCGACATGAGACCGTCGCGGATTTCTCGAGACAATTCTGACATTCAGAAACTGGACACGTAGCTCGCAGTTCATAATCCTTGTCTTGTTGAAAATAAAGAATTGATGTCTATTGGAACAGTAGTTGTTGCAATCCAGAACACAAATTGTCATCGTGCATACGAAGTTGGTTGCGACATGATTACTAAAATCATAGGAGCAAATTTCGGCTCCTTGTCATTCTAACGGAAGGATAAGGTGCTTCCTATATCGGCAGTAAATAGCAGCATTAAAATCGACGTGTCTCCAGTTCCAATCAATCCACTGTTACTTTTGCATAGAATGTGCATTGCGAAGAACGCCGAGACTGATATGAAACATTTTCTGGCATACGAGCTCGCTCTGTTTCCATTATCTTTATTAACTGAAGAAGGAATACGGGAAGGAACAAAGTCGGTTTTATATAATGCTTTCGAACTTTTACAAGAAAACTTATAACCTGGTAACAGACTTCTTCACGCAATTGACGGTGGTTTTCTTCTCCACACAGTTGTTTAGGGTCGTATTGAAACATTTGACCTCAGTAGTATGGGGGCACTATGGCGACCCCCACTCCTCGGTAGCTGAGGTGGTGGGGATGGAGAGGGGATGGCCGTCTTTAGCCCCCCCGCCCACCCCCCTCTTACGTATCCGAGGTGGAGGGGATAGAGTGGGGATTTCCCCGCGCCACGGCAGCGGGGTGTGGAGGGGGGATGGCCGGAGTAGAGGGTTCGCCATAGCGGCCCCTTTTTTACGTTATGAAAGTTCATTTTTTAGACATAAAGCTGTCATACTCGCCGAGGCCGTTGCTGCTCCTGGTGACAGTGATCTCCGAGGGTACACACACGCACGCACACTCACTCACACACACACACACACACACACACACACACACACACACACACACACACACACACACACACACACACACACACACGCGCGCGCGCGCGCGCGCGCGCGTGCGCGCGAGTGTCAGGGCTCGTTCTCCCACCCCTCCGGCTCGAACGAATCGTCGGACCCGTCGTCGGGCCACCACGCGTCGTAAAAAGAGACGGGTTCGGGCCCGTCGTTCAACGCCACGATTAGTACCGTTGCGACGTCGACCCCGTTGTACATGCGCACACGGGGTAGGGGGGTGCCGTTTTCGGCCACAGCCACGACGACGCGGTTCTCTACGAAGTCCGCGAGCAGGTCCGAGACGAAGGGGATGGTTTCACGATGCGCGATCCCCGAAACCGTGCACTGAATGATGAGGCCCGCAACAACCGCGCAAAAGGGCGCGGGGGTATACGGCGAGTCCGTGTCTACGTATCCGCTGCATTCCTTATCAACAAAAAAAACCTCACTGTATCCCTCGGAGTCGCACGACACTATGTTCCCGCGGAGTACGTCACAGCCACCCGCGGGGATTATTACGCACGACGCTCCCAGCACAACATCGTCGAACGGAAGGCGTACTCCTCCCCGACGCTGCACGGCAAACGCGTACAGGGCTTCACGCAACCACTCGTGCGTTTTGCCCGTCGCCACTGTGCGTATATATACAGCCAAGCCGTCGACGCGGGAAACGCGGCACGCGAACGGCGCCACAGGGAGCTCGAGGTACTCGGGATACATTTTCGCGAACACGAACTGGTGGAAAAGAAGATGATGAGACGCACGCGCCGGAGTCTGAAGAGCAACTGAAGCTGCCAGTCGTATGAAGGGTATCTTTTGCAGATTTTAACAGGTCAGCATAATTGCACGTGTGCGAGGTAGCCGATGCATCGTTCGACGATGAGCTCACTCGACGGTGGGCGCGATCTTTCTACGATGACCTCATCCGATTGTGAGCACGGAGTTTAGATAGCATAGATGCACGTGTGCAAGCTAAGCGATGAGTTCATTCGCCGATGAACTCACCGCAGGAGTTCGCGAATTATGCTGATAACTGTCAAAAATCGTTTGCGCAGCAACCCGCAAGGGAGAAGCCGTATTCTCGACCTCTCCTCTTTGTGCGGATATTCGTACCTGCTATAGAGCGCGCACACCGACGGGCACGAGCATACGTGTGTCGTGGCATCGGGTCGCTTGCTGGCACACACACACACGCGCCCTCGTAGCAGCCCGCAAGGGAGAAGCCGTATTCTCGGCCTCCCCTCTTTGTACGGATATTCGTACCTGCTATACAGCGCGGTCACCGACGGGCACGAGCATACGTGTGTCGTGGCATCGGGCCGCTTGCTGGCACATACACACACACACACGCCCTCGTAGCAGCTCGCAAGGGAGAAGCCGTATTCCCGGCCTCTCCTCTTTGTGCGGATATTCGTACCTGCTATAGAGCGCGCACATCGGTGGGCATGAGCATACGTGTGTCGTGGCATCAGGCCGCTGGCCGGCACACACACACACACGCGCCCTCATAGCAGCTTGCAAGGGAGAAGCCGTATTCTCGGCCTCTCCTCTTTGTGCGGATATTCGTACCTGGTATAGAGCGCGCACACCGACGGACCCGAGCATACGTGGGTCGTGGCATTGGGCCGCTTGCTACAGTACATGCATGCGCCCGCGTAGTGGCTCGCAATGGAGAAGCCGTATTCTCGGCCTCTCCTCATTGTGCGGATTTTCGTACCTGCTATAGAGCGCGCACACCGACGAGCATGAGCATACGTGTGTGTGGTACCGAACCGCTTGCTACTGCACACACGGACGCGCGTCGCTCACTGCCGTATGGTTTTAAAAATGAATAAGAATTCAGAGATTGATCCGAACCCCATACATATCTATATCAGCCTATTCAGAATTTCAGCCTACATCCTCGAGAACATCTCAGCTGAGGGATAGCCTGTATATAGCATAGCATACTTATACTCGTTCTATCTTTTTTTAAATAGAGAGCGCAGGTCCTTAGAGAACGTTGAATTTGAATTCGACTATGATGTTTCTGGATTTGATTTTAACATGAAACTTCTCCGGCAATAAACGCTCGATGGAGACGTTGATGGAGATACTTTCAGGAATGTTCGCGCGTCAGAAAAAATGCAGCTGCGCGAAATATCGGTTTACACGCTCGGAGAAATAAATCTCGAGAATTTCAAAAAGTCTTCGAATGTGCTACACGTGTGTGATAAAACACACACACACGCACACACACACACACACACACACACACACACGCGCGCACGCACGCACGCACGCACGCACCCACGCACGCACGCACGCACGTACCCACGCACGCACGCACGCAAGCACGCACGCACGCACCCACGCACGCACGCACGCACGCGCGTCCGCACCCACGCACGCACGCACGGACGCACGCCCAACGCACGCACGCACGCACGCACGCACCCACGCACGCGCGCACCCACGCACGCACGCACCCACGCACGCGCGCACCCACGCACGCACGCACCCACGCACACACCCACGCACGCACGCACGCACGCACGCACGGATACACACACACACACACACACACACACACACACACACACACACACACACACACACCCACACACACACACACACACACACACACACACACACACGCACACACACACACACACACACACCCACACACACACACACACACACACACACACACACACACACACACACACACATTGCTCGTGACAACGCGAACATTTGACCAATTAAAAAAAGCTATCCGTAGTGATCTAGACAGCGTTCGATACATTTCTCAGGAGCAGCTATGGATAGCCGTAATATCCGTACGTGCATTCTAGATCTTGGTCTAGATCGCTTGGTCAAAGCGCGGAATGCACAACTTCGCCGAAGATGTATTAATATCTGGTGCACCGAATTGCGATATTTACCGGAAAATTCTCTTATAACTCGTTTGAAATATGTGTTATGGTGGGCTCCGCTGTGAGCCCTTGTGACGGCCTATAACAGAGGTCTGCTTAGAGGCTACAGGGTTCTGCTATGTGTGTTTGAAGAATTACAACGCAGAAATCTCGAGACTACTCCGTGCAAACGTAATCTCATCAACGAAATAAACAGTAAGTTGTGCTCCGTAGCGTCCGAGCATCTTTTTTCAAGTGTGATATCGTGGTAATGCAGAAGTACCCATAGATTATCGCCGGCTCTATGATGCGAGCTCCGATGAAGAAGCTGCACTCGCCGAGGGGGCGCAAGCCGTGGAGGAAGAAACAGCACGAGATGATGAAAGTATGCATGACGATCATCTAGATCCCGTGATTGAAGGACTATGGCGCAATAATTACACCGACTCGGAAATGCTTATGGGTCCTGATCTACGCCCCGCGACCAGGAATGAGGAGACTGTTCAAAGACTTCCTGATTACTTTCAGCTATCCCCCATATCAGATGTTGAAGAAGAAGGGGTGCTACTGCAGCCGGTTCTAAGGCCGGTAGATATATTTGCGGATATTTCTGACGAGCAATCTCGTTTCAGTGACGCTGAGACCCTTGTCCGACCGTCTACATCCAGTATGGGGCAGCCGTTGTCACGTCCTGAGGGGACGTGGGCATATATATATGTGTGGTATCCCTCTTTCTTGCCTACGCCTAGCGCAATAGCACGGGATGAGGGTTAAAAAGGGGACGTGCTGGTGGAAAGGATAATTTTAAAGAATTTCGTGGATGATCCAATCGTTGAAAATAATGGTTGTGACACTTGTGTTCGATTGACTCGTAATTTATTAGAATCAGCCGTATGGGTTGATCCTATTATTTTAAAGATACAAATTGAAGACGAAAGGGTGAAAATGTGTTCGCTTACATTGATGCGTCTCGGCGTTGACCCAGTCGCTTGGGTGTCAGGTACGGTCGTAAAACTAAGGGCCCTTCGTCGATGGCCCGAACGCTCGCCGATGGTGTGGGTGTGTGTGTAACGGATACAGCAAATGTTCGGTGACACAGATTCTAGTGTTCGTGGATTTCGCGGTTCGAGAATGGAAAATACAATGAAATATTGCGCGTAACACAAATGTCAAAATTCTTAAGATTATCGCGTAACTGTTAGAGAACTTTCGAAGTACAAGATTTGTATAAACTCGAGTTGCAAGACAACGTACGCTTTACAAGAAAGGAAATGAATATTCAACGCGATGGATATCGGTTAAGGAACTCTAGATATGAGCTCGCTGGATTTTGACTGGAGTCTCGGATTGAGACTCGATAAAAAGAAGTTTGTGTGATCGTGGTTGCCGGAAGACTGACTTGGTCATTTTCTTCTTCTAGGATGTAGGAAAAATTGGGATGCTGAGGTGGTGGGAGACTGGCCCCCTGGGAGGGTGCACATTTGGGGGTGCATTCTTTTGGATTGGTGGAAAATATGTATAAGTTGGAATGAGAGTGGGAGCGAGGAGTAGGTTGCGATAGCCACAACCGTCGCTGCGCTTCTTTATCTGGAGCGCGGAAAAACATAGACGAAAAAGGAGCTTTGTCGGCGCCAAGAACGCACGCTCGAGATAGGGCTTGTTGACCGAGGCCCGCGAGTCCGCGTGGGAAATATCAACGCAGTTTTATGGCCGCGGCAACTTCCTGGGTCGGAGGATTTTCTCCTAGCGAGTGTATATTTTAAGGATTTGGACATTTTTCCGCTCTTGGATGATCGTTAGCATTCGGTATCGTTGCGTCGTTATATATTTACGTCTTTAGGAATATCATCACGCATTTCTTGCGTGTTGCTTCACGTGTCGTCATCCTTGTAACCCGAAGGTTTCCTTTGTGTATTTTTGGTCTTAAGGACATCCTGCAATGTACTCGGACTCTGTTCGGATTACAACGAGACTGTTCGAAGTTTTTCCCGCTTGTATATTTGTTCTCGATATCGTTAAGATCGCTACGCTTTCGCGTGGGAAGGTACGAGAAACGCTTAGTTATATTATTATGGATAGGCTACGTTTCCGCCGTGGTAGGCCTAACTCTAAAGAAAATATTCAGATCCGTCGAAAAATGAGAATTCCGCTATCGTGCGTATTAGGCTTAAAAAGACATTGTACGCATTTGGTCGCGACGTGACACCGTCCGAAATATTTTCCGGTAAAAACGAGTCTAAGTATTAATAATAATAATCCATTACCATACATTAACAATACGTTTTTATCAGGCATTAATAATAAAACACATGCAGATTTGAATCCTCGTTTTAACGAGAACAACCCCGAGCGTGGCAACGACGATGACGATGACGACGAGGACGACGACGACGACGATGACGCCGATCAGGCTGCAAGCGAGAGAGGCAAGATCATGCTGGAGCAATGGGCTAGCGAGATAATCAACGACGCGCAACACCCTGCTGAGGAATACGAGTATAGGGACAACCAGCTATGGATGTGGCCTTTTGGAGGTAACTCACCGCAGCAGCAGGGTGCAAACAATTTACCGCACGATGATGATGATGGTGTTGATGACGATTGGCTAAATCGCCTTTTGAGTTGGAGCGACGACTCAGTTAAACGAACCCCTCTTTATTACTCGCATCGGTATATACGTTATCGGTTTTGCAAAGCTAACATTAACTTGAAAGATTTTGTTTGCAAAAATAGAGAGTGAGCTATTATATTTTACGACAGGTTACGCATCAGTATCTCTGCTGTTTGATGAAGACGCTTTGTAGACTTCCATGGTTAGAAGTAGCAATAACATCAGGTACATTTTGAGCTTACTTATTGACATGGTTAAGCAATTTTAAGCATTCGTACACTTTTTTACAGGCGTACACGAAGGTTTTGGCCGTAGACGGCAGCGTGATGAGTCCTTCGACGATGTACAGCCGCCAGGCGCGCGTATTGAGATCATCGAGGAGGCTCATCGGTACTTCAAGCGTTTTAAACTACGAGGCCGAGAAATCACCGTACGCATTCGTCAACCCCCGCCTGGTGACCATTTATTACCATGGCTGGAAGGAGCGTTTCGTGACCTTTTGACGTATATCACAGCGTCTTGCGAGGCTGGCGATTACATAGGTATATCGTTTGCCTCGAGCAGTTTACCGCACGGCCCCGTTTGGCTCTCGTTTCGACCCGTCAGAGATTGCGCGTCCGATGATATTTGGCAATTAATAATGAGCTTTGCTCAGAGTCCTGCATCATTGAATATTGACGATGCGTGCATAATCAAAGCCAGTATTGTCAGGGGTGTTGAGGGCACTGGCAGAAAACGTTTAACGCATGAGGGGGTAGCAAAAAAATCCATTCTCACGATACGCAATAGCAATACTCTGTGTTTACCACGGTCACTGATGGCGTCACGCCCGTATGCCGAACGGGGTGAAATACGCTCAGGTAGTTTGCACGCAAACTGGCTACGTATGAGGCAGACTGACGGCTGATTGCAGAAAAATGCTGCTCTTGAATTACGGACAACACCACTGTGACGGCTTCAAAAAATCGATTTTTTGAAAACCATCTAGAAAAATCTAAAATACATTTAAGATTAAGATGCCGTTGGACCCAGGTCGAAAAAATAATTATTTTTGGAGATATTGAATATTTTGTGGAGAGGTGGAGCGCTCCGTGACGCTCGGGGTCCCGCGCAGTTGCGCGCCTTAGGGTCGGCAGGTATACCGGGCCTTGCCCAGGTCCTGCGGGTCTTTCCCAGGTATTCTTTTGTCTATCATGTCCAAAAACGTATGGGGACGCGCCTCCACGAAATTGTAAAAAAACAAAGAGGATTGTCTGGCAGAGGAAAGCTCACCGGAAAATTGATTGACAAGTTGAGCACATATTACGGCTTGGCTAGTCGGAGGAACAGCGATGATGTTGAAAAAATGAGGAAGGCAATTTGGGCAACTATCAAACATAAAATATCCACAGATAGAGAGCCACAACATGACGATTGCCCAGAGGGAGCCGAGTCGTGGTGTTCGTGGCAGTGAGCGGACGCAAGCGGTAATATTTCTGAATATCGCCATAAGCCGCCTCTTCCTGAGGAAAAAAATCGTCGATATTGCAGCTGATATCGCGGTATTATTATTCAATGATGGCCTGAGAAGCCTCATGAACGTCTTGGAGACGTTGGGGATAACTATCGGCCCAAATTGTTACAATTTTTGCGTTGAAACCGACGCAGCGCGGATCGAGCTGGCGGAGCGCTCGTTCACTGACGCTGCAAAAGAGGCAAGAAGAGCCTCTACAAGTTCGAGAAAAGATGCTAGGGACAATGATTTGCTTCTTGAAGGCCAGCTATATGGTGCCGGCATCGCTGATTAAAGGTAAAAAAAAAATTTTCCAATTTATCGCACAAATTAACAAACCTAAAACTTTGAACGCGTTTTTCTCAAAACCACTTTTTTGAGTGCGGCACGCAGCAGAGCTCGAGCAATTTTTATCCGATCGACTTCAAATTTGGACTGCACGAATAAAACTAGATTATCGAAGAAGTACATAGGATTTTATCGATATCTCAATAATAAAAAAAGTTATAGCCTATTTTCGACAAGAAATTTTACTCGAAAATCGTCCTTCAATTTCAAAAGCGTGCCTATTTTTTAAAAAACAATATTTTTTCAAATCCCTATGTACTTCTCTATAAAATATTATATTATTAACGAAAACGCTCGGTATTTTTTTTCAGATCGACTTTGAAGAGAGTTCTGCTGCGTGCCGCGAACCACTGCAGAGGCAACAGTACGTGACGCGGGAGCTTCCCCAGCGTCACCATGGGGCGTGAAAAATTCGAATTTTTTTTTTATGTATCTTCAATTAACAGTTTTCGAATATCTCTTTTTTTTCCCACAAAAAAAAATTCTTGAAAAACATCTTCCCACAAAAAAAATCTTGAAAAACATTTTCCCACAAAAACAAATTCTTGAAATTCGGGGTTGTTCTGCTGCGTGCCGCGAACCACTGCAGAGGCAACAGTACGTGACGCGGGAGCTTCCCCAGCGTCACCATGGGGCGTGAAAAATTTGAATTTTTTTTTTATGTATCTTCAATAAACAGTTTTCGAATATCTCTTTTTTTTCCCACAAAAAAAAATTCTTGAAAAATGGCAAAAAAACAGGGGTTCACAGTGGTGTTGTCCGTTAACGAATGCAGCGGGATTTATAGTACCGCCAATGGCTGCGGTGTCCGTGAGATTGCTCTCTACCAGAATTATCTCGCGCAGCACGGTATTGCCATAGTTGTTTGTTGATTTCTGACGTTCGGGAGGGGGGATGCTCCTTTGTTCGACGGCTCGCAGCAAGACTCAAATACTTTTGGCGAAATCGAACACACGCTGCACATTTTATATTACGAGCGTTCGCATCATTATCAGCCGATATTATATTTACGACGCGCCGTGGGAAGCCGCGATTTTTGCTCCTCGTGTAATTCGCAATACCGCAGATTTGGCCATAAGTGTTTAAAAAAAGTGTCCTCGCTGCATGACGTCACCACCGTGCGATCCCGAAGTAAATGCAGCTATTCGATGCGAAGCGTGCGCGCGCGAGATTTACGGGCTGCAATGTTTCGAAAATCATTTGATTGTTGAACAGTACAGAAAACGCAAATAAAACAGCGTGTGTGCCTCGCTCAAGCGGTGCCGCGAATGCCTGAAAATTGTCAGGCCTCTCGATAAAAGACGAAAACACATTTGCGGCGTGACCTTTTGTAAAGCATGCAGAGCGGATCGACCCAATAATCACATGTGCTTTATGAAGCCTATTCGAGGCGGTCAAAGCACGTGGGAAATACTTTTTATATTCTACGATTTTGAGACTCAGCAATCCACACAAGTGCCAGGCGATGCGAATACTTTTCTACACGAGCCCAACTTGTGCGTAGTTCAACGAGTTTGCACGTATTGTTGCACTCGTGATTCGATGACGGAGCCATGCGAGTATTATGACTCTCGACAGTATGTATTTCGACAGCAGCCTGTGGGACAATTGGCCGAACTTGCTATGCAGCGTGTCGAGCATTTTTCGCGTACTATCTGCATTGCTTATAATGCCGGTGGATTTGACGCGCAGTTCATTTTGCGCTATTTAATTGAAGAAAAAAAGGTCCAACTGCCGAGTGTAGTTATGAAACGTACGAAAATCAATTAGATGCGTGTTGAAAAACTTGTTTTTCTCGAAAGCCTAAACTATTTTCACATGCCTCTCAGTGCGCTTCCTAAAGCCTTCAGTCTCACAGGCGCTATCGGTAAAGGTGTTTTCCCTCATTTGTTTAACAGACCGGAAAATCAAAATTATATGGGCCCCCTACCAGACGTAGAGTATTATTCTCCCGACACGATGCACCCCGCAGAGCGCGAAAAATTCTTAGCCTGGTATATCACGAGTCTAAAGACAGAGACTACGTGTTTGACTTTTCGAAGGAACTCGTAAGCTATTGCACGGACGACGTCACGATCTTGAGACGCGCGTGTATGGCTTTTCGTGACATGTTTATAGCCAGCAGCCAGGTTTGTCGGCTTGACGAGAGCACAACGATAGCCTCGGCCTGCTTCAGTGTCTTTCGGAAAAATTTCTTCAAAGACAATACGATCGGTATTATACCGTTGGGTGGCTATAGGTGGGTGCATACCCAATCAAAAAAGGCAATTTTATGGCTTGTATGGATGGAGCACACCCTCGCAAAGCGTATTATACACGCTGGCCGTTCGCGCGAATTTAGACTATCTCAAAATTTACTAGTCGACGACTATTATGAAACAGGCAATACCGCGTACGTATTGCAATTTCATGGTTGCTATTGGCACGGTTGCCCTCAATGCTTCTCCCTCAATAGAGACTCTAAACAACGCGGTGATATATCAATGGACGAGCAGTTGGAAAGAACTCTCGCTAGAGCTAATAGAATTCGCTGGGGAGGATATATCAGTTAACGGACATCTGGGAATGCGAGTGGGACAGGTTTTTGGAAACTAGTGCTGGAATTCGCGAACTCATACGGGATCATCCGTTAACGGCTGCGGAACCTGTAAACCCTCGTGATGCTTTCTTCGGTGGTCGCACGGAGAATATGGTGACGCTCTACGATGTTAAAGAGACGGAGCGCATACGCTACGTAGACGTCTGCTCTCTGTACCGGTATATTTGCAAATTTGGTAAATAGCCTATCGGCCATCCGAAAGTATATATAGGCGAAGAATGCTTAGAGCTGACAGGACCCACTAGCGATCTAGCGCGTGTCGAAGGCCTCGTGAAATGTACCGTTCTATCACCGCGCGATCTCTACCACCCTGTTTTGCTTGTGCGTATGCATCCGCAACTGCTGTTGTCTCTGTGCCGCACATGCAGCGCGATGATGAATGAGGAAAAGTGTATGCATGACGATCCGGACGAGCGTGTGTTCGAGGGTACCTGGGTTGCCGATGAATTGCGAAAAGCCGTCTCATGCGGTTACACGATACTCCACATTGCCGAAATCTGGCAATACGAAGTAACGCAATTCAATCGTGACACGCAATCGGGAGGTTTATTCGTCGAGTACATTAACACCTTTTTGAAGATCAAACAGGAGGCGAGCAGATGGCCTGAGAACTGTTTGGGCGATGAATCCGCCCAGGAGCGTTTTATCGCTAGCTTTGAGCAATCAGAGGGGATTCATTTGAATCGTCAGTCGATAACCAAAAACCCCAGCCTACGCTCAGTCGCCAAACTATGTCTGAATTCGTTCTGGGGAAAATTCGGGCAACGCGAAAACCTGCCGCAAACAGTCGTAGTATCAACGCGCAAAAAACTTATGGAGTTATTAACTAATCCAGAATACGATATTACAGGTATGCTGCCGGTGAACAATGAAATTCTTTACGTCAATTATATTAAAACCGGTGAGGCTGTAGTACCCTCGAGTATAGCTAACGGTGTAATAGCTGCATACACCACAGCACAAGCGCGTTTAAAACTTTATGGTTACCTGGAACGTCTGGGAAGACGTGCGTTGTACTGCGATACCGACTCCGTAATTTATGTAACGAGAGAGCAATCTGATGCCTACGAGCCGCCGATAGGCCAATTGCTTGGCAATTTAACTAACGAGCTAACCACCTATGGCGAGCGCAGTTACATAAGAAGTTTCATTCCCGGCGGTCCTAAGTTTTATGCATTCATCGTGCGTGCGCCTGACGGGACAGGGAGTGAGGTTTGCAAAGTTAAGGGTGTGACGCTTAATTTTGCAAACAATGTGATAATGAACTATGAGTCCATACGATCCTTCTTCGTGGGCGAGCGAGAGGATCATATTGTACTGAGATATGATAGTATTAGATGTAGAGAACTTCACCATGTTGTCACACGAGTTGAGACAAAAACGTGCAAGCCATCGAGCATTAAGCGAAGACGTGATGGCCAATATGGATCGCTTCCCTACGGTTATCGCCATTTGTAAAATATACTGTAAATATATTTTTTACGTAAAAACCCGAAAATCTTATTTAATATTGCACTGAGCCTAAACTTCCTCATTTACCGCGATGGACACGAGGTGGCAACATCCCTGGACTTCTATGATCTGCGGGCCGACAGGTTGCGGTAAAACGTATTTTGTTAAAAAATGTCTGAAATGTATCATGCGTATGAACAGCGAGCGTTTCGAGAGAATAATATTTTATTATTCCGAGTGGCAGACAGCATATACGGGGTGCGGTGATGCTATAGAATTTCGTGAAGGATTACCCCAGACTGCCGATTACTCATACGACCCGCGCGCGAAGCTCTTTATTATCGATGATCTAATGCGTGAAGCATCGAGCAATACCGTTGTCGATATATTCACCAAAGGCAGTCATCATAAGAACTTGAGCGTTATTTTTATAACGCAAAATTTGTTTAATCAGGGCCAAGGCCAGCATGACATCTCTTTGAATGCTAATTATATCGTTATCTTCCAAAACCCTCGCGATCATGCTCAAATTCAGCACTTGGCGCGCCGAATATGTCCCGAAAATCCACGATTTCTACAGGAGGCTTATTACGACGCAACATCTAAACCGCACGGTTATTTGTTGCTAGATCTGAATCAATCAACACTCGATAATTGTGGATACCGCACATGTATTTTCCCTGATGATACTCGCCATTTCGTTTACGTACGGCGAAAGAAATTAAAACGCGGTGACACATATGAAGAATTGCCAGGTCTACGACTGTGATGGCACGCAGCGGATCGTCTCTTTGCAAGAAGAGCGTTGCGATATTGAATGCTCTTCAATATCTCGCCAAAGAACAGCGTGAGGCTATTTTGTGGAAAGCGGATTCTCGTATAATACGCTGCATTTGGGAGTGCGCTTTAAACGTTCTTCGCGATAATATTCCTCTAAAGCCAACCAACGGAAAAAATTGCGCCGCCACGTGCCCCTTCTCCGGCGCTTAGCCGCGAGTAGAAAAACTTACTTTTCCGGCCGCGCTGCCGGAAAAGTAAGAAGTTTGTCATTCAAAGCGGCGGATTTTTACCCCTGCTGCTTGCCCCAATCCTCGGTACCATATTGTCAAATCTAATTGCCAAATAATGGAGCGTGCCAGGAAAATGGTTCTGGTGCCCGAGGAGCGTCTATTACAACTAGATTCCCAAAAACGCAGCGTCAGCGATAGTAAGGCACGACCGATGAGCCAAGCGGAGAAAACAATTATGGCGACTGAATCGCCTTGATATGGAGATGAGCGAAATTTTGAAATCTAACGCGTACGGTGACGAGCGAGAAAAATAGCTAAGGTATTTGCGCGTATTACAGCGTTATCTACATTTCGTCGATGGTGAACAAGCACAACTGTATCATGATCTTGTGAAGGAACAAAAAAAAGACACACTCCCCATGGAAAGATCAGCAACAGTAGCAGCAGAAACACGAATGAACGATTCCATTATCGTTGAGAGTGCACCTGCGAAATTCCGCAATAAAGCGAAACTCTTATTGCGACGACTACATGATGCGCCGTCCTCAGTTTTTCTTGGGATGCAGCCGGTGTGGTTTCTGTCAATGGAGAAACAATCAAGCATTCAAACATTGTTGATCTTGTGATTGACGTAATGCGTTCGAGAAAGATGGCCATACGGACGGGCCGTAGAGTCTTTGCAAATTTTTTAAGGGCTATACAGGCACCTCGCGAATTTGTGCGAAATGACGAACTGTGGCTGGAAACGCAAGCCGATTCAATATTACGCTCGCCCAACGGTAATAGCACCACCGACGCTGACGAAGACGGTGACGACGACGAGGACATTAGCGATACCAGTCATTCCGAGTTCTACAGCGGTAGCGAGAGCAACAAATTAGCCGCACAGAGTGGGCGGGGTCAGAGAAGGCGGCTCACCTGGTCTTCTCTCAAACTGTCAGTATGAACACACTTGAAAAAATGTACTTTGATCCTTCACATGAGGCGTCTTTTTCCGGTGCTACTAAACTGTTACGCGTAAGTCGTAAAAAGAAAATCTCCCCAGAAAAAACGATAGAGTGGCTCGAAGCACAGGATGCTTTCACCAAGGATAGAGCGATACGCCGGCGATTTCCCCGGCGCATCCACATTGTGCAGAATATTGACGATGTTTGGCAGGCTGATCTTGTAGACCTTCGTTCATTCAAAAGTTATATACGATGGCTATACCTATCTTCTTGTGGCCATAGACGTGCTCAGTAAGTACGCGTGGGTTGAGCCGTTGTACGACGAGGCTGCTTTAACAGTGGCTAACGCACTGGCTCGTATACTCTTACTAAAAAGCACAAACGGCCGATCTCCCGTTTGCCTACAATCGGACAAAGGTCGGGAATTTACAGGGTTAGTTTTTCAGGCTTTCTTACAGAAGCATAATATTCAGTTTCGGGCGAGCCGCAACCCTGACGTAAAAACAGCTGTTGTAGAGCGCTTCAATCGAACGTTGAAAACGTTAATCGACGTTTTTCAGAATATAGTCTCCGCATACAATCGTACGATACATAGCGGCATTAAAATGACGCTCGCATCTGTGACGTTGCTTACATCTGCCTAAGCGCGCGATAATCTAACACGGCGATACAAATAACAGCATCCTGTACAGCGGTCACCTCCTAAATATAAGCTGGGCGTTATTTTCCGCATCAGTAGCGCGAAGGCTGCCTTTGCAAAAGGATACGAGAGCGGCTGGAGCAGTGAGCTGTTTAAGATACATCGTATATCCCTGAGTAGCCGACCTTTCATGTACATTCTGCATGATCTCAACGACGAGGAGATTGACGGCATTTTTTACGAACCCGAGTTATCTAGAGTCCAAAGGCGGGGAAAGAAAAAGTAGGCGCAATGAGTGACACCGAATTTTTTGTAGTTTTACCTAGCAATAGCAGCATGAAGTACTACCCTAATAACAGGACGACGCAATATACCACACACTTGCCACAAAGTAAATTTACGCGGTAAATGGGGCATTTGCTTAGCCGAAATACACATACCGATGCCTGTTCTACACGTGCCGCCTGAAGGTGAAGAAAACTTTATCAGTTCAGTGACGAACGCAGTGACCCCGGGCGATGAGG
>OX632361.1:5326104-5416996 GCA_951751655.1 Ophion costatus | reverse complement strand
AGAGAGAGAGAGAGAAAGAGAGAGAGAGAGAGCAAGTGCGTCAAAGCACCACGATGCGTACTTTGACGCACAAGTGGGAGCAGGTAGAACAGGGTACGGGGGAATTAGCCAAGTATACATAGGGTCGCCGAACCAGAGGGGTCGCGGTATCGGCAGTTTCCTTAACGGCCTTTTCCGTCGCATTTTACCTCTCTTAAAACAGGGGGCACGAGCTGTCGGCAAAGAGGCTATACGGTCAGGCCTTAATGTGGCGAGCGATATAATGGATGCAGGAATTCAGCCTAGGGAAGCCTTCAAATCGCGTTTGCGCGAATCGGGTGTGAGTTTGAGGCGAAAAGCTGAGGAAAAATTCAATAGTCTTATGCAGGGCTCAGGATATAAGGCCTCGAAAATTCACAAGCTTGCGCATTCGCTCAGTAGCTACAGCGCGCGTAGAATCGGCCTAAAAAAGAAAACAGCCGCGTCGAAGAAAAAACGTACAAATTCTGTTAAAAAAAGAAGAGAATAGCTAGAAAGAGAACGCCGAAGAAGAAGAAGTCGCGAGCTAGGTCCGTATCAGATATGTTCTCGTGAAAATGGCGTTCTTGCATGCCCATTCGTGTGAGTGTTTGAAGTCTGAGTTGGAACTATTCTCACTACCACCGAATCAAACAACCATCGAGGGAACGCAATGGGTGCACTATAGACCGATCTTATCTCTGACGGATGATTCAGCAATAGAATTTGGGGTACCTGGTCAAGGTTACGAATACATCGATCTTGCTCATACCACGCTAAACATACGGGTCCAAATACGCTCGAGTGCAGTGAAACCCGACCCTACCATTAGAGTGGGGCCCGTCAATAATTTACTCCATTCGCTGTTCAATCAAGTCGATGTATTTCTCAATCAGAAGCTCGTATCTCCACCCAATAATACTTATGCATACAGGGCATACATTGAAAACGTATTGAATTATGGGCAGGGTGCGAAAAGCTCTCATCTTTCAAGTTGCCTGTGGTACAGTGATACGGCCGGTAAAATGGACGATGTAGCAGAAGCTAATGCAGGCCTTGCTAATCGTCGAATGACCCTCAATGAGCGCAATGAGATCGATCTCCTCGGCCGCCTCCATTGCGATATTTTTAATGAAAAGCGATTTCTTATAAACGGCGTGGAGATGCGATTACGTCTTGTATGTACCAGCGACGCATTCTGTTTTACGATTTCCTCGAAAGATTTCAGCATGAATATTACCGAGGCATCGCTTCTCGTACGCCGCGCTAAAATTGCCCCTGGTATACGTTTAGCTCACGCGCGAGCATTATCAAAATCTACAGCAAAATATCCTTTGACACGTGTCGAAGTTAAGTCTATATCGATGCATGCAGGAGTGCACGGCGATACTCTGGACAATGTTATACTGGGCCAACTGCTGAAGCGCATAATTACAGGGTTTGTCGACAATAAAGCATTCAACGGTAACCGCGCGTTGAATCCGTTTAACTTTCAGAATTATAAAATTAATTATCGCGCGTTATATGCTGACGGTGTGCAGATACCGTCGACAGCACTCCAACCTAACTTTGACGACACGCATCTATATGTGGATGCGTATCATACATTATTCTCAGGGGCTGGCATTCACTTTCTCAATCAGGGTAATTCTATTACTCGCACAGCGTATCCCTGGGGCTATTGTCTTTTTGCGTTTGATCCAACGCCCGATCTTTAGGCGAACAGTAATAGTCATTGGAATTTGGTGAAACACGGTAGCGTGAGGCTCGAAGTACGTTTCGGCCAGGCAATAACTTCAACGGTAAATTGGTTCGTGTATGCGGAATATGATAACGTGGTGGAGGTTAATGCTTCCCGACAAGTTATTGTAGATTTCAGCGGTTGAGCTCTCCAGTTCGAGCAGAGCGCTCACAGCAGAACCATCATGAGTATCGCGATAGGCATACAAGGCTTAACGGATAAGCACTACAACTTTATACCGAAAGACGTGGCTGTTGCATCAATCGATTCATCGTGGCACGATCATTGGATCGTCGTTCCACCTCACACATACAGACAATTACCGTCGGATGTGAAAAGAACGAACGAGCGGGTGACGCGGAATCATCACGGTATAAAATGGTTCGAGGGTCATACACCATTATGCTGTATTGAGAGAATTTTGAGAGCCATCGCTACCGATTCTACGCGGATATTTTTACGAGGTTTTGCTAAATCATCCTATTTAGCGCAACTCACCGGCTACTATATTACAAATTTGGAGGAGGACGAGGATAATATCTCATTTCAGCATCTTCTGGGGGCCGGTACACATTGCTCATATCACGCAGCGATACGGCAAAGTCAATCGTATAAGTGTGCCCTGGATAATGTGATGAGGATTAAAACGCTGCTCTGACAGAGTGAACGTCGCGAGTCGCTATGGGAATATAGGACAACAACAGCGTTATCGGTTGGCTTGCCCTGCGGCGAGTCCTGCTATGAACAGCCTTCAAATCCTCGACTCTCTACGTGATAAAAAAATCACGCTGTTGGTGTATACCCCGCAGATCGCATACCAAAAGTTTGGACAAAACCAACGGCTATTGTCGCGAGTACTGATGCATATAAACAGCCCCGTAACCACTAGATCGCCATGTACGTCGATCGAGACGGACGCGGATGGTACTTCGACAGCTACGGACTACCACCAATCATCCCGTAGCATCTCCGTCGACTCCGAGGAAACTGTATACTCTTCCGATACAGCACTGATCAGCTTCAAGCTGCGGATGCGCAGTGCTGCGGACCGTATTGCATTATGCTTCTTCATTATATGTGTACTGGCTTCGGTATGCATAAGTTTAGAAGCGTATTTTCAAATGATCTATCACGCAACGATAAAATACTTTGCGACTACTACAAGGCATTTCCCCGTAAGCAGAATAAAGCGACGCGTAAAATGTTCAATAAGGGTCTGCCCGCAGGAGGCAGCAATTCCTTCAATCATAAAAGTTTACATTGTGTACAGGGCTGCTGCTCCCGTAATCGCTAACCGTTCAATAAAATGATGACGCTTGGAATATTTCTCTGTGTCTCGAACTTTATTCAGCGGCGCATAGCAACGACATCGTCAGCACTATTGCTAGAGGCTCCGCCTGGCGCTCTTCGACATCAGCCATTTTGTTTTGCGCGACTCTTGGCGAAACGCGGTGGGGGGAAGCTGCGGGTATGGTGGGTGGGTGCATGTAGCAGAGATATAAGGGATCAGTCGTTCCGTATTCTTAATTGTTATCGGGCGGCAACAGCAGAAGCATATGCAGAGGAAGCGGTGCGAGTTAAAAGTACGCGTTGAAGCATTCTTGCAAAACTTAGCTGCTATTCAAACACTCATCCAGAGAAGGACAGCGTTACAAATTTTAACCTGTGAAATTCAAAAGCTCAAGATCAGCGATGGACTTCTACCTAATCAACAAGATCGGAAAGTTGTCGGACATCCTGCCGGCGAAAAAACTGTCAGAGCTTTCGCTAAAAACCGACTACAAGATTTCTGATGTACGGTCAGTAAAAACACGCTTCGGGCCCCGAATCATCGTTGAAGTGGATAGGGAGTTCACGTGCTTTCTACCATCCAGATTCACCAAAGTTCTGGAAAACGAAACGCTGTTCCAGCAGATGGTAACGGCTGCGCGAGAATAATCTTCTCATGGAGTGCTTCGGGGACGATTTCAACACTCTGGAATTCAAGCCAGCCGCCGAATAGTGCAGCGTCTGCAGTTCCCGCAAAAGACAACGACATCTCACTTGCGTAATTCAGTCTACCCAGAGCAGCCATGGCAAACGAGGCTTCCGATAATCGCTGCTATAAACCGTGCCCGCTGCTACTACAAATATCCCATAATCTCAGTAATTGCTTGACAAAAAGTGTGCGGTTGGGTATTGAAGTTATCGGTACTAATTAATTACATCCCGTCATGCGTTTCACCTGCGACAGCAACGACTGGACAACGCTAAATACTCCGTCGTGGTTGGATTTTCGCGAACGTCTCTCTATGATCACAGCGTATCTCAACGGCGAAGGAAACACTCCTACGGTCCACACCGTGGTTTCCTGCGATAGTTACAATTCAGAATACGGTGAACATCTCAACCGCCCCACTGTAACTATCCAAAACTGCAACGACTACGGAGCAAACGCTATACACCATGCGGCGCCATTCTTCACCTTCATAAAAGATGACCGTCGTGCTGCAGCTATTGGAGGAACGCATAAACGGCTTCATGGCATGGCTTCATCGCTCCACCGAAGACGTGACAAAGTGTGAAAATGCACTTGTCAGCGTAATCGCAGCCGAAATATTCAGCATGACAGCTCATCGCTTACGACGACGGATTCATAAAAGGAAGACGAAAATTCAGGAAAGCGTTCAACGTACCCTACCCTGTATTCTCGGCGAACTCTCCGCACGCGCCAGAACACGCGTCACGGATAATCCCATAAACCATCAGTTGAAACGGTTAATTAACAGCGATATCATGTACACATCATAAAAATGTATGCTTTGTATACATATTTTAATAAAGCAAAAAAAAGGGGCCGCTATGGCGAACCCTCCACTCCGGCCATCCCCCCTCCACACCCCACTACCGGGGCGTGGGGGGAATCCCCACTCCATCCCCTCCACCTCGGATACCGAGGAGGGGGGAGGAGTGGGGGGATAAGGACGACCATCCCCACTTTATCCCCACCACTTCGGCTACCGAGGAGTGGGGGTAGGAGCGGAGATGAGGGGGGGGGGGGGGGGGGTCGCCATAGTGGCCCCCATACTACTGACCTCATCTGCCAGAAATATGTTACGTAGGTGCAACAACACTTTGGAAAGAATGTCACATTTAAATTCGACGGTTATCCGAATGACGTGAGTATCGCAGGAACCAAAACTTCGGAAAGAGTACGACGTTCCAGAAACAACCAATCGCCAGAATTTACATTCGATGAAACTACAGCTCCAAAAGTTAGCCAAGCGAAATTTCGTGCAAAAGACAGAGATAAGAATAACTTTATACAAATGCTTCGCCGTTATTTTGCAAAAGCCGACATCAAAGTTGAGCCGGCATTTCAGGACGCAGATACTTTTATCGTAACCACGGCAATTGAAGGAGCATCGATTTATGATTCACAAGGGGACAGTACGGCAGTCGGATTTTTGTAATTTTTCGTACCCATGGTACGTGAAGTTCAGAGCTCGAATATTAATATCCTACAGCAGTTCGACGCCATATTCAGAAATTTTCGAGAAAATTGACTTTGAAGTTTTCGAGCGCACGCTTATCCCACAAAGATGCAACGATATTCGAACCGGGCTCGTGACGTACCCGGTAGCGCTCGAGTCTTGTAATCGCGGGGTCGCTGGTTCGAGTCTCACTTCGAATTTTTTTTTTTTTCATTTTTTTTAAATTCGCATACCTCCGTCATTTAAATATCCCGATAAATTTTTGTTGTATATAATCACATATTATTATATATAATTAATATAATATATCTATATATGTTTATATATGGACAAAATCCATACATAGTTATTTATGTACAAAATTCATTATAGTTATACATAATAATATATTTTCTCATATATGATCATATATTTTTTATATATAACAATAGGTGATTATTTATAAAAACATAAATAAATAATCCCGGGATAAAAATCATAAAATCTATGCTAATTCACATATATGTAACTATAATTGTCAATGATAAATGGAAGTCTTATTTTTGATTATCTCTTGCTTGAAATTGCGAATAGGCGACGTAAAAATATCCAGTAATAATATTTACATAAACTCCCTTGTAGATAAATAGGAATATAAATAGAAGAATAAATGTTGAAATATGTGTATATAACGCTTGCTTTGGCAACCGTCGATATTGTGAATAACAGTTCTGCGTACATCGTTTGCCTTTGTCCTGACCTGCGAAGCAATTTATTCCTTTTATTTTTTTTTCAGGATGCGTAAGTAGTGCTGGTAAATGCACTAGTAGTGCTGGTAAAGCGGCAGAATATGAATAAAGTCACCCATTCCTATACTGCGCAGTACTCTGTCACCCTATCAGGAAAATTGTTGCCCCTGGTGTTCGTATGCCTACAAGAAACAACAGGTTCGTTTGGTCCCAGAGTTCAAGAATCGGTCGACGAGTACCTAAAAAAATACGGAAAGGTCGTAGTCACGTCATCGAAATCGGGAAAATTGACTACAAAGTTATACAAAGATTGTTTAATCAACGTTTTGAAACCCTACGTATAAGAAGAAAAGTTTTTCTTAATTATCGATTCCTGGGGAGGCCAAACCGATACCGTGATGTACAATGAGGTGTTTCGAAATGACAGGCGTCTGCCTACTTGCACGGTGCAGATAATTCCACCAAAATGCACTCCGTTAGTGCAACCTTGTGACGTGTATTTTTACCGCCAAGTAAAAAATTTCATAAAGCGTCTGCAGAACTGCGCCTAGCTGATTGAACAAGGACATGAAATTAATGATAGAGAAGATTGCATAAAAATTCATTCTATTGTTTATCATCAGTTGTCTTCTCCGGTCTTCAATAACATGATCAGATATGCGTGGTTTGCTTCGAAACTTTGCGATCAAAGAGAAATCTTCATGAACGCGAATGAAGTTTGTTTTCCGATCGATGTATTGAAAAAAAATTGCGAATGTAACAATGCAGCGCTTGTACGGTGTGCGAGATGCCGTGAAAATTACTGTTTTCCTTGTTTTTACGATGGTTATCACTCTGGCTCGTGTAACATTACACCCGATGTATAAAACAAATGAATACAGACCGAAAAATAAAGTATTCAATTCCTTACCCGACGTTTTTCATTTTCATCTTAAAAATGTTGTTGGTTATAAATATTGATACTGGAAAATGTATGTTTATAATCAAGAGATAATTAAAAATATGACTTGCGTTTTTTCATTTAAAAAAAATGAAAAAAAAAAAAATTTCGAAGTGAGACTCGAACCAGCGACCCCGCGATTTCTAGACTCGAGCGCTACCGGGTACGCCCCGAGTCCAGTTCGAATATCGTTGCATCTTTATGGGATAAGCGTGCGCTCGAAAACTTCAAAGTCAATTTTCTCGAAAATTTCTGATTATGGCGTCGAACTGCTGTAGGATATTAATATTCGAGCTCCGAACTTCACGTACCACAAGTACGAAAAATTACAAAAATCCTACTGCCGTACTGTCCCCTTGTCAGTTGAAATCGTCGGCGAAGACATCGATCTTTTGGTTTTGATCAGTGGACTTGCGCAGAATAAAGTAACCATATACTTCCGGAAACCAGCAAAAGGAAATACACCCGCAGTACTGTACTCTCCGACTAGTTTGAAGCGTGATGAGTCCGTTCTTGGTAACATATTCTTCCTTCATGCTTTTAGCGGTTGCGACACCACATCATTTTTTTACAATATTGGAAAATTCAAATTCATCAACACTCTCGAAAAGCATCCGGAGCTATGGTCATTGGTGGAATTATTCAAACAGGAAAAAGTTGATCCGGAGGTTCTGACTTCCACTGGAGAAAAATTCCTCATCGCACTATATGGCGGTAATAAGCAGGATAAATCTATTAATGTTCTGCGATTCCGCCGCTTCGCTAAGTCAATGTCGAAAAATAAGTTGAACCACCGCTCACTACTCCCACCAACGAAAAGCGCAGTCCGCCAGCATATATTCTGTACATATCTGCAGGTGTAAACGTGGCTCGGGCTTTACAAGGATCTTCAGGAATGGGGTTGGCGACGAACAAATCATGGGCTTGAACCAATTATCAGCACAGCCAAACTCGCTCCACCTGAACTTTTAAAGCTTATATCGTGCACATACAAAGGGAAATGTGAAGCGTGCCAATGGGTACAGAAACGCAGGGATTCCTTGCTCCATTATTTGCCTCAATTGCAGTGGGCAAACATGCAACAACATCGCCAAAGTCGACTTCCTGCTGAACGACGACGATGATGAAGATAATGATTCGACTATCGAAGCATCACCTCGTGTGGCTGAAGAATCTCCAGAACTGGATGAGTATTCGAACCTGGACCATCGAAACGAAGAAAAATATAAATATAAAAAACCGACCTCCTGTAATTGTTGATTTTTACAACACATTTTTACAAAAAAAGTAATTGCACGATAAATTTCATGTGTGTGATTTATAATTTTGGTGGTTTATTTATTTATATCGTACCTCAATAATTCCCTCAACAACCGTTAATCCGTTATGACATATGAATACAACCGGGCGAGCTACAAAATCGAAACTGCGCACGGACTTACCGACTTTACGGCGCGCTAAAAGTCGTCATTTTTGTCGAAAAAAAATAAAAAAATGACATTGCAGGTATACTCTACAAGTTTGATAATAGACACTTTTTCGATATTTATCACGGGAAAGAAGAAAACGGCAAAAAACAAGTTTCACTACCTGATTTTTTACTACCTCGTTCGATATCTCAACAACGATGAACGAAAGGTGAAAAATGTATAGAACCTAAATTGTAAAGCGTAAAAAAAGAAACAAAAAAGTATTCCATCGCAATTTCCTTATCTCGACGGGGAGCCGAGCTATTGCAAAAAAAAACTAAATTTAACCCTTTTTTCAAGATGGCGGAGAATACACATAGGAAATCGTGGCAGGCATCCTCTACAAGTTTGATAATAGACATTTTTTCGATATTTATCTCGGGAAAGAAAAAAACAGCAAAAAACAAGTTTCACTACCTGATTTTTTTACTACCTCGATCGATATCTCAACAACAATGAACGGAAGGTGAAAAATGTGTAGGACCTAAATTGTGGAGCATAAAAAAAGACACGAAAAAGTATTTCATCGCAATTTTCTTATCTCGAAGGGGAGCCGAGTTATTGCAAAAAAAACTAAATTTAACCCTTTTTTCAAGATGGCGGAGAATGCACATAGGAAATCGTGATCGACAATTTGAAGTTAAGCTTTTCTAAGCCCCCTCCACACAATATCAAAAAATCACCTTTCTCGGTTCACTTGCATTTACAAATGTATATAATGACTGGACTACCTGTGGAACGTAGTTGCGAAAAACTTGTTCTTGGCCCAAGGCTGTATCATTCGCAACAGGTGTGCAAACATTTCGCTGCGAGGTACCCATCAAATGTGCCAGCATGGATCTCACTGCACAGCACCGATACAGTGTGCGCGCCAGCATGTTGCTGCAGATTACAAACTTTTGTGCTTTGCCGCTTGCCACACGGGGAAAAAGAGAACCCTTTGCAATGAGCTGGCCCAGCACTTGTGTTGTAAGTCACTGAAGGTCTTCTCACAAAGTGAGTGTCCTTCGTGAAGATCTCCACCGACGGAGCTTGGGGAGACCACGTCAAGAGGAACGGTGGTTTGCCGGTACCTTTGTACGCTTAGCGACAGACGCCAGATCTCCGGAGGCTCCGTTGTACACAAAAATATTTCGTCGCACCATTGGTATTATTTTGAAACATGTCCGCAACTTTAAAATAATTTCATTTTATTTGTTAAGATTTGGAGGGCTCACGAGAAAATATTCAAAAAAATTGCATACATAACCTCAGCAAATAACAGCTTTAAGTCGATATGTTTTCACTCTCACTCTCTGGCTCCTTTCCATTTCACTCGTTCCACCTTTTTGAGCATGCTTTTAGCGATTCCTTCCAAGGAACGTATACGCGGGACAGAATTCTGTTGCTACTTTGCTTACATCTGTCAGAGATTTGAAAGGCCTCGGACGTATTCGCGATTGTTAATACTGTATATCAATTTAACTAGTTAATTAATCGTGTATTCGTATATTTCCTGCTATTCTGTTAGACTCTTTGCCCACGAAAATTGTTAACAATGCCATTAACTAGCAGGTGTGCCTATAATGGATGCAAAAATGTTCCTAAGACGACTCCCAAGCTGAGCTTCATCCTTTTCCAAATAGCGACGACACGTAAATATATAGACACAAATATTTTTTAAGGGGTTACGAGGGTTTCGAAGCGGACAAACGCACTTTGTTCTATTTAAAAAAATATAATATACAAGTTATTTTATTCAAAATATTAAGCACATCAAAGAGCAACATTTCAACAATATTTTAAGAAAATATTATTATTATTTAATACTTTATTTGGGCGGCCGCGTAACGTTCAAAACTTAAATTTCAAAAAAAAAATTGAAAGTACAAATCCAAATGCCCGAATGTGGATTCGAACCCTCGCGCGCGCTCGCTTGGACGCCAAAACCAATGTGGGATTTTTCACTCATCGTTGGACTTTACTCGTAAATATCTCGGTCATTTTTTTGTTACACAACATTTAAAAAAAGCGTTTTGCTTTTTTTAAAAATGTTATCTTCAAACATCGGAATCAATATTTTTATCGTTGTAAATGTATATTCCGTCTGAAGGTATTCTTTTCACGAACCTGAATATTTTACCATTAACTGATGGTCGCCTATAAAAAAGTAAAAATATAATACATCCCAGTATGTTGGTAAAATGTTAAGCCAAGTTACCGAATTTTTAACGAAAAATTGCTACTCAAAAATGATCTTATTTATACGACGCTTTACGGAAATTACACGGTGGCCAGATTTCTATCTAAGAGTTTATACACTAAAAAAAACTCTAGATGCCCGATATAAACTGCTCACGCGTGTAAGAAAATCTTAAGATTCCGTAATGACAATAAAAGCAGGGGGACCGAAAGCTTAAAAAAAATATCGAAGATAAAATTTCATAGCTGCGACCGTTCAGGAAAAATTCCTGAATCTACAAATTTTTTTAATTTTAATACAGGGTGCGCCAGAGAAACTTACTTATTTGAAAGGTCAATAAAAACAAAAGTACTTCAATTATTGTTTTAAATTTTTTTTTATTTGAGAATACAATATCCCAATTTTTTTTTCATGTAGTCTTGAAAATGACATCGGATAAATGGCGACCCCCATTGCGCATACACTGATGAAGTCGATTTTTGAAATTCGTATCCACTCTTTGCAGCATATCAATCGGTATGTTGGCAATGGCGCCGCGAATGTTGTTCTTGAGGTGTGCTATGGTCTGTGGTCGATCGACATAAACCAGAGATTTCAAATAACCCCATAAAAAGAAATCGCATGGAGTCAAATCTGGAGAGCGTGCCGGCCGTTGGAGATCGCCTCTGAGAGAGATGACGCGGTCGGGGAAATGTTGTCGCAACAAATTGACGAAGACCCACCAAGAAATTGACTCCATGCGATTTCTTTTTATGGGGTTATTTGAAATCTCTGGTTTATGTCGATCGACCACGGACCATAGCACACCTCAAGAACAACATTCGCGACGCCATTGCCAACATACCGATTGATATGCTGCAGAGTGGATACGAATTTCAAAAATCGACTTCATCAGTGTATGCGCAATGGGGGTCGCCATTTATCCGATGTCATTTCCAAGACTACATGAAAAAAAAATTGGGATATTGTATTCTCAAATAAAAAAAAATTTTAAACCATAATTGAAGTACTTTTGTTTTTATTGACCTTTCAAATAAGTAAGTTTCTCTGGCGCACCCTGTATATTGTTGGGTGTAATAATTGATTGTGACTAATTTTTACTAACAAGGGGACCTTACAGACTGTCACTCACGGATTTTGATAAGTCTCAGATATGTTGTAGAGGGACTTACCGTGAGTACCTGAGTAAAGGGATTGTATACAACGCTCTTTAGTTCTCGAGAAAAAACGTTCGAAAGTTTAGCTCGTAGCTACGATACCGGTACGGTTGCACCTTTGTCGAACCAGCGGGCGTGGCCCAGTGAGCAAGGTTCCCGGCTCTGACGCTCAAGGTCCAGGGTTCGAGTCCCGTGGTGGCGTTTTTGTTTCACACAATATAAATAAATTCGATGGATGATGCTAAACCGTCTAATTGTTTATTATCATTTTTTAAATTTTATTAAAATTTTTTTTTATTCATTGTTAAAATTTTTTACGTTCTATTTTTTCTTAAAATTATTTATTATTATTTTATTTTTCACGCAGAAAAAAAAGAGAAGAAATTATAACATCTTTCACAAGAAACTGTAGTTTATTATTTTTTATTACAATATAAATTTTTAAATGGTCGGGCCGTTATTTCAAATACTCCAGTCGGGATCGCTACCTGCGTTTCTCATCCCCTCTTGTACCCTATCCCTAACGCTTTACGATCACATCTTGGTAGACGAGAAGAAGGCATGTACATGCAGTATCGAAGTTATACCGCCCAAGATTTGTTAAAAAATAACAGAGAAATTGCGTCAAGGGAAGATTCCATACAAATTCATTCTTTGATTCTTCATCAATTAAGTGCACCTGCTTTCGCGCCGATGATTAGATATGCGTGGTTTGCATCGAAGTTAATTGAGGAAAGACCGCTGTTTTAAAATGGCAATCAAGTATGCTTTCCGAACACGCTGCTGAAAACTCCGTGCGCCTGCAAGGCCATAGCTCTTATACAATGTACGCGTTGCTCTTTGGTCTTGTGTTTTGCTTGCTTTTACGACAAATACCACCCGCAATATTATTCTGATGTAACAAGCGATCACAGTGATAGCGAGTAAGAAAAACCTGTATATTGTAATGAAACGTAATATACTGCAGTTTCTTGTGGAAGATGTTATAATTTCTTCCTTTCATTTTTTCTGCGTGAAAAATAAAATAATAATAAATAATTTTTAAAAAAATGGAAAGTAAAAAATTTTAAAAAGGAATCGAAAAATTAAATAAATAAATAAAAGAATAATAAATAATTAGACGCTTTTGCATCATCCATCGAATTTATTTATATTTTGTGAAAAAAAACGCCATCACGGGACTCGAACCCTGGACTTCGATCGTCAGAGCCGGGAACCTTGCCCGCTGTGCCACGCCCGCTGGTTCGACAAAGGTGCAACCGTACCTGTATCGTAGCTATGATCTAAATGTTCGAACGTTATTTCTCGAAAACTAAAGAGCGTTGTATAAAATCTCTTTACTCAGGTACTCAGGGTAGGTCCCGTTACAACATATCTGAGATCAAAATCCGTGAGTGACAGCCTGTAAGATCCCCTTGTAAGCGCCACTATAATTTACCACTGATTCGAAAGGGCCCGCCTTGTGCTCCCCCACAAAATACAGCCGTCCACGAAAGGAAAATCTCATCGTTAGTTAAAATGATGCGCTGCAGTCCTACCACACCGCATAATGCTTGGTCGGTCAGTCGGCCATTAATACAAGTGAGACAGCACTATAGCCCGATAGACAAGCTAGAGAGAGAACCGCGAGAGGCGTTCCTTGAACCTCTGTCATGCTGTGTGGCATACTGATACATCGCCGCGCAGTCTGCCGGCGGAAATACTAACTACATTTTCTCTGCCAAATATTAACACGGGCCCTATCGTTTCATGTAATATCTGTTCTTTGTTTGGAACACACACAGCCAGATATCAGCTGTCCTTTGTCGGCTTATCGAGCTCGAGAAACAGCGATGTGCATCTTCTGCAAAACGCGTAATGAACGTGATTACGCAATTATTTTAGATTGCCACTTTTCTCCGAAAATATCTCAGCGAGACACATAAAGTGTTACAGAGCAATAGCACTCAAACTATTGATCATATCCAAAAATGTTTCAGAAAAAAGTTTCAGTGTTCGCGAAGGCCGTCATACTGGACCAGCCTATTTTTTTTATCGGTGGAGGCGCTGAAGCTACGTCAAGGTCAACTCCACTTTTTAAAGTGGAATCATGTATTTTTTTCAATGACATTATTACCGATTTTAAGACCTTGTGTTGTAGGTCACTGAATTCGTCTTAAAATCGGTAATAATATCATCGAAAAAATACATGGTTCGAGTAAAAAAAAGTGGAGTTCACCTTGACGTAGCTTCAGCGCCTCCACCGATAAAAAAAATAGGGTGGTCCAGTATGACGTCCTTCTCGTACACAGAAACTTTTATCTGAAACATATTTGGATATGATATTGATTTGGATAAGAACTATTGAGTTTGAGTACTATTCCTCTGTAACACTTTATGTGCCTCACCCTGTATATACGTGAAGTATATATATTTTTTAAACGCCTGCAGGCGTAACAGTGCATAACTTCTCAGGTATGCCCAATACCACTGACATGAGAGTTAAGAAAAAAAACGCACTAGAGGGAATGTCTATGTTAATTATTCGTATATCTGCTAATACATCAAAATGATTAACGTATGTACTGTCATTCTCTATATAATACAATATCTCCCATAATACAATATACATTTAGTTGAATATTCCAGAAAGATAATACTTGTGTGCATCTTAGGTACTTATATAGTAGATAGATAGGAAGAAAGAAAGAAAGAAAGAAAGAGAGAGAGAGAGAGAGAGAGAGAGAGAGAGAGAGAGAGAGAGAGAGAGAGAGAGTGAGAGAGAGAGAGAGACGCAAAAGAAAAAAAAGCGAACGGGCAAATGGAGACAGATATATTCGAAACAGGTAGAATAATTCCAACAATAGTACAATTGTTACTCATACCTCCAAGTATACGAAAAACATTATTGACTAATCCTTGATAAAGGAAGCCAAGATATATGGAACGAACGATGGAATAAATTCACTGACGATAAATTTTTACTGCCGCGCAGGATTGACACCTGACCCATCCCCTCTACCTTATCCACGAGGCTGCAGTTTGGCCGGATACTGCGTTCCCTTTTCTTATCTCAAGCCGATTTTCGGCTGGCGCCCTATATAAATTGTCGGGACGGGAGGAGGGGAGTTTTGTGACTCTCTCGGTCCTTTTTTTCCCCAGCTCCCACATATATTGTGGCGGCAAAATCGAGGGAGCTGGGAAAAAAAAAGGACCGAGAGAGTCACAAAACTCCCCTCCACCCGTCTCGACAAGCCGATTTTCGGCTGGCGCCCTATATATTTATATATATATATATATATTGTGACCGCAAAATCGAGGGAGCTGGGGAAAAAAAGGACCGAGAGAGTCACAAAACTCCCCTCCTCCCGTCCCGACAATTTATATAGGGCGCCAGCCGAAAATCGGCTTGTCGAGACAGGAAAAGGGAACGCAGTGTCCAGCCAAACTGCAGCCTCGTGGATAAGGTAGAGGGGATGGGTCAGGTGTTAATCCCGCGCGGCAGTAAAAATTTATCGTCAGTGAATTTATTGCATCGTTCGTTAACAATTTCCCCTCCTTCGCAAGGAACACGGGACAAAAATCAGGAAACAGAAAAAATACAATACGCGCGAAATCTCGCGAGACAATTGCTCTCGCGCGCACCCACACACCAATTGCGACCGGGGCCTACTCACACATACAATATACGTCGAGCTCGTTTTGGCCTCTCTTCTCTCTCTCCTGCCGGCCACACTAATATTACACAACCGGGCCCCCGCTAATCGGTTACCCGGCCGAGCGTTAATTAAAGAAAGAAATATCCCGGGAAAAATACCCCGGTCGTTACATACGCGGACGCCGACGCTCAGCAACCTCTCCCCCGCGACGAAGCCGGGAAAATCCTTACACCGGGGAAAGGGGCACCCGGTAGATGCTGCTAATATGGACTGCCGTCCATATTAGCCCGCACGGGTTCGAACCTGCACCCCGATGATAAACGGGAGGCTAGTTCTCCGTGAAGACATCCTGACTTGAGGGCAATCTTCCCCCTTTCCCCTTGCTCGAGCCTCGCCGCAGGCCGAGGGATCACCGAGGACGACACGTCCCAACTTTCCAGGCACACGTTCACTCACACTTTTTACAAAGTAACGAAAAATTCGAGCTGAAGCTCGTCGCGATACGAGATTGATCTTCCCACGCGCAACGACGACACGACTTCCCGACAATACGCGCTAGCTACGTGAGACGGGGTTTTAGGATTACGGAAACGCGATAAAGACCGTGGCCACGAGAAAGGTACCCGAGATCGAGGATCGACCACGCGGACAGAGATCTACGCGAACTATTGCAACGGGCAACGCTGAGCTCACCGAGAGAAAACAACTAGCCACTTTAAGCTGGTCGTCCCACGTCCTTCCGGCTCGGGACCCTGCGAGAAACTGCCCGGTACGCCGGCCGGCGTGCGAGACGCGTACCCATGCCCCTCCCCGCTCCACTCCTTTATCGCTAGCTTCGCGCGAGAGGACAGTGTCGTGCCGATTGTTTCGCGAGTTCGCCTACGATTCTAGCGCGAATTTCGAATTTTGTAACTCCCGGAAGGAAGGAATAAAATCAGCGCGCTAGCTCCCACGAAACTCCGGTCTTGGCGGGAAAAATAACCGCAACCCTCTCGATCCTCCGGGTTACACGGGCTGAGAGAAACCTCGCAAAGGGGGGGGGGGGGAGAAGACGCAAAGTCTGTGCGTGGATCTGGCCTCGATCAATTATTCTCTCCGAATAATGTGGGAGTCACGAACGTTGGAGTTGTCGCATGGACCTTGGCCGCTCCGATCGTTCAGCCACTTAAGGGCCCCCTGCGTTTTCCCGATTTTCAGCCCAGGGTGAACGTTCGACTTCGCCGTCCCCGCTGCCTCTGATGTTTCCTTTCCTGACGGCGCGTGCTTCCTCCCGCGGGAGAAACCTCGACATCGGGTTTACATTACATAATAATAAAAAAAAGGAAAGAGAAATACAGACGGAATTAGTAAATAATATGCAGCTACTCGGGACCCCACGGCATCGTGCCGCGGCGGCAATGGTGGCCCCGAGCCGGAGGACGCCCTCGCCAGGCATACCAAGGGGCCCGGCGGGCCAGCGAGGTGTTACCCAAAAAAAGTCGTTACAATATATATATACACACACACACACACATATATATATATATATATATTCCTTTCACTTCAATCAATTCGCATTATCATTCAAGGAAACCGGAGAAAACATTTGCCCCATATCAGCAGGAGTTACGGCAAATATGTTTTACGTGTATATAGTCTTGCTATATTAGGAATTATGGCAAATAGGTTTTTTCACGTATATAGTGCTCGATTGTCACATCTAACGTCAAAGCATTTTTTTCATAAATAGTATCGCTATATCAGGGATTGGGGAAAATACTTCTGTTCCGTGCACTAGCAAGTAGAAAAGAATCGAATTTAACACGATGGCGAATAAATACATATTAACATAGAGTCACGAACCTTTTCCAATTAAATCTTATCGTACATTCTATGTTCGAGGAAAATCCTGAGGCTCGCGCCTGAACTCGCATATTTTCTTCTTAAATCATAACGCGGGTTTGAAGTTGCCAACTTAGCGTTTCGGAGACCTCTTTGTCTAACATTTAAAAAGAAACTTGATATGGCGAATGTTGATGTGCTGAATGGTGTTGAAGCTCTAATCCAGCGTATCCTTTCCAGTCTTTGGTAGGAAAAACGAGAGCAATCCACAAACTGAAAAAAGTATAAATATTATTTGATTAAAGCCTTTTTCCGTCGGTCGAGTAGCTTTGCCGACGAAGACGGCGGAAAAGTGGAATTAATATCAAAACGCTATGGGGCTCGGAAAATTAGTCGTGGATAATTGAACAAATATATATATATATATATATATACATATCAATCGAAATGTTATTTGGCTGGCTTATTTTACTTTCCAGTCAAATCAACAAAACCCATCGATGCTTGTTTTTGTGCGAAGTTTAACAGAACTCGTAAGAGTTTGGATTTAATAATTATCTGAAAGTTGAGATGAATAGAGAAAAATATACTTACGAAAGAGAAAGGCGGCGAAAATGATAACAGGTACTATACACGCTAAATCGATGAGATATCCAAAGAGGAGATTACCAACAAGTGCTCCCAGTCGACCCATAGTAAGTGACAAAGCAGCAGCCATTACTCTGTTAACATAAACAAATATATTATCATACATGGGCTCTCTTTGCAAGTGATGTTGTTTAATATATCTTATTATTTTTTCTTAATTCAACAAGCCCACCTTAAATTTGTCGGGAACATGTCCACAATAACGCAATAAACGAGTGATATTCCGAGGGAAGTAAGAGCCTCGAAGATACAGGAGAGTATAAGGTTCTGAGTTGAATTGACGACGTAATAGAAACCAACAGTAACGGCACCAGACACAACAAGGGATACAACTGGAATAAAAGAAAATTTCTTGTTTCTTATACAAATTTTCGACGATGCAAATCAAAAACGACATCTGAAAAGAAACAATCACAAAACGAATTCTCCAACCTGTTTTAGCAATGAACACTTTGATCCAATTACGAAATTTAATCGCATTGTCGAAACAAACGAAAGTTACTATCTTGAAACCGGAAAATTAATGAACGTGTAGATGAGATTGACGTATGATAATAAAAAAGTTATAATCGCTGCAGTGAAGGAAATAAAGCACTCATGAATTTTTACAAAAACAGATATAATAGGTCTAAATTTTACGGGCCATTCGGTGACGAAGAATTGGATTACTGTAACAATGAATTGAATAATGTCGATAATTTCGATGGAACGCAACGAACCAGTCAAGGCGTGCAATTGTATTAAAAGAGGGACAACAATTTTGCCAAATACGAACAATATTCTTGACTTACTGAGGAATACTTTGGCACCAATTTTGTGAATAAAGATCGGTAAAATGATGGAGCCGGGTATACAAGCAAGCCCGATATACACAGTGTGAAGATAGACATTGGGCGCTATAATTGCGATGCAATCAGGGCTCATCATATCCATAAGTCCCGAAGTATTCTGTGGTAGAGCCGAAACGATACAGACCGAAGTTGTTTCACCATGATGTTCGACTTCAAACTCCTCGAACCTGTTTGTTAAATTTTAGATTAATTGTTAGTATCTTTGACATTCGAGCGAATATGCGTCCAAAATGCAAATTCGCGTCACTGTTTTGCTTAGGAGTAAAAGTAATTCAATCGAAAAAATCAGTAGAAAATATCTCTTAATTGATATAAAAGAAAATGTGAGCTCTTTTAAACTAAAACCAGAACTCCTGAAAAAAAAACAAAGAATATTTCCTCGATCGATAGAAGATTAAGCGTAGTTTGTTGTTTGCCAGTAGTACATTTTTTTTATTTTTACCAAATGCGAAAAACCTGATCCCCATAATTCCAAAAATTGCAGATATGAAATCTCAGTTGTGAAATTTATCGCATATCAAAATATGGATTACCCACAAATGATTATTGAATGATTATGGAAGTAAACAATTGATTTGAATTGAAAAATCTTTGTCTACTGACATATTTTCGGAAAGAAAATCTTTTTCATTGACAACAAAATGCAGTGACTTTTAGTAATATAATAATAATATCCAATCAAATATATAAGCTAGTGTATTTTCAAGAAAAGGTGCATAGTCCATTACCTAGTAAATAGCTCAGGGAACCAAACCATAAGAGTATAGTAACTGCTCGTCAAACCAAACTGAATGGCACAGGCGAGTAAAGTGTTTCGAAGGTAGGGAGGCTGGCAAAGCGACTTCGTGAGATCCCAAACTTCGGTGCACAATACTTTGAGATCCTTCCTCCTATGAAGCTTCAATGATCTTGTACTCTTGTCTTTAGGATTGGGCTTTTCTTGAAGTGACTTAACCTGACCAATAGTATGTCGTAAGCCATTAGTAAATCAGTAAATATCATAGCACGGGAAACATCGCCATTGAACTCGATTGAGTACCACGAACTGCTCGAGCTTTCGTGGGGAGATTTGAGTTAAATTAGGAGTAATCGATATAAGAATGTTAAAGTTTGCACTGTTGGATTACAACGATAATTCATCCTTTTTGATTACTCAAATTTTGCGCCGGTCGATGTAGGCCATAAAAAACCGAAACGTTTTTACGTATTACTATATAAGATTTACGACCTCATTTAGCAAAAAAAAGTTTCGGATGATAATAAAAGTATAGAAACAAGGAATCGAAAAGAATCATTGCCTTCCAATGATGCAAACGTCACCGTCATTGGGTTCTTCTGCTTATTCTATTCTTGTTATTATCGCTATTATAAAATGGATTTTTCTGTCGCGATAATTTATACACATTTGATTCCGATACAATTGTTCAGAATTACTAATTATTGCTTTGTTTGTTCAGATTAAATCAATATTTGACAGCAATCGGACGATTTGAAATGATACTTTAAGAAATTCGGCTATCATGGCAGCAAAAAAGCATACCACCGGATATGAAAAGAGTAAACAGGAAATAATAGTTTGGGCAATTGATCATGCCTATCGATGCTATGTCTAATGATTGGTGGTAGTCAGCGTACGCTTCGTATCGATAAGGGCAATTGCAAAGATGTGTCTTGTGAATTTTGTCGCATTAATAGTTTGGTGTCAAGTGCAGTGAATACGAATTCATCGTCATCCTACTTGAGGATTTAGTGTAAGAATCCGATGTTCGGTTGGTTTCTAACATCTTATAATTGTCTTATGTATCTTTTTTTTATATAATCAAAACATTCGTATGAGACATTTATATAATTGCTTTTTTGTAGTGGCTTTCATAAACAATAGAGGGAGGTGGAAAATACGGCGTAATGGGATAGTAATTTTCGAGTACTTCAAGGAAGGATCGGTTTACTCATGAGAACAAGATTTTGTATGATTTCAAATTGATGAATAATCCAACAATAAAATGTGAAGTAGATATAAAGGTAGGGACATAGCAGTGAGTACTGACGTAAATGTAATGAAACTTTTATATGTCATTGCTAATCATGTCTGCACTGGTAAAGATTTCTTGAAAAATTTGTTCATTCACTTTTGTTTAAATATTTAGTTGCTTCATATGGAGTTGAAAACTTGAACTTATTAACAACTTTTCGAAAAAATCATGTACATTCGGGACAAATTTATAAATCCTATGATTCTTATGCGTTGAAAAAATAGAAATGGATTTTTTTTAGAAACCCATGGATTATGCTATAAAAAACTTTACAATTGAATATTGCATTAGAGCTTTTCTCTCGAGAATACAAAATTCATTGATTATTTGTAAACGAAGGTGAATATATTTTTTATGGAGTTATACGTTGAACACTTTTAACCATTATCGCGTAGAATAAATTCAAAATTTGAAAATATATAACTTTACGAAAAAGCACAAAACTTTACAAATGAAGCGATGGGGCAGCGTCTTGATGCCCCGTAATAACAAAAATGTTGACGCCATTAACAATATAATGACATATTCCAATGTAACGCGATCTTTTCCTATCGATTTTTTTTACGTAATTTTTCTATCCGTCCACTGAATCTTGAGACCTGATCATTTACGGTCGAGCTTCCGAGCAATTACATGTTCACATATTTCCACTCTCGTTTGTGCAATCGAATAAAGTAAGTCCGTCATATCGTCAATATAGTACCCTTTGGCAGCCTCGTGATGTAGGCTGGACATACGTTGTGCCTCCATGACTCGCTTTCTATTGCACTTCTCGACGAATGTTTGCACCTTGCTTGCTATACATATTGGGGTGATTCGTTTCAGGGCAACTTTTTTTTTACCCATTGTGCCCGAAAACCTTTAGTTGGTACCCAAGAACGAAGTTTCATGAAAGGGGGGTGTTGGCAAAAATATTTAGAGGTCGCGAATCAAAATTGAAGGTATCCTATTTGATTAACATTGAAAACAATGTTTTTTTCATTATTAGCGTTACCATTCCGCGAATTTTGATATCGCGATATTTTCCAAGTGGATTCTCATAGGAAATATGACACGCTACGATAAAGTTCCTTGAGTCATGTCCGTAAATTCAACCGTTTCAGCAGTATCAGCCTAATCTAATCAGCCTAAGCTATTAGATATATCGAAAAAAATTCAGATGAGCACTTTGTAGAGAAAGTAATTTCGTTTGTGGGTACCAACTAAAGGTTTTGGGCACGATGGGTAAAAAAAAATGTTGCCCTGAAACGAATCACCCTAATACATATATACATTTATAATGTGTTACAATAATTTTTACAGCTCTAACCTCTAAAAATGATGGGACCGATTACAAGTGCAAACATAAAATAAATGGCCCTTTTCAGGGCCAAAATCAAATGTGAGGAAGGCACTCCGTGTTGCCAATCTCAATCTAAGAAATTCTTCGAAACAGTAAATCGGGCAAAAAGCAGAACGTTGAGCTCGTGTACATAAAACTTTGCACTGGAGAAAGTGAATCGCCAAAAATATTAAATTCTCTTGCATTGAGCACAGGTAAGGACAAAAATATATTATTAGGTACTAAAAAGTCAGAAATATGAATTTTTCATTGCTCATAGACAACCAAAAATGTATACCCGTAGGTATCGAGGCCCTGAAAATAGCAATTAGCCTCACATCAAGCACAACAAATGAAAAATATCTAATTGAATAGCCCCCTCAAATTTCAAATTCATCAGTTTATTTGTCTTTCTGTGCCGAATGCCCAAAGTTATAAAAAATTGTAGGAACATTTATATTGGTGTGATACACCATTTGATTGTCAACATGAAAAAAAAATCCGTTCTTTTCTTACAAGTTTATATTTATTCCTTGTCAAATTAAAGGAGAAAAAGATTATTTTTAAAAAATCAATTTTTTTTTTCATTGCGTTGGAAGATGAAAAAAACTTTAACGACGTAATACTCAATCACCCTTGACACGATTTGGACTGTCAACTTTTAAGCACTGGTAATAGAATTACCCAAAGAGTACCGCGAGGAGGTTGCACGGCCGTATTTGAGCTTCTTGGGCGCCTCTGTGTGTGTTGAGACGTACAGGTCCGTCTCATGAATAACAAATAAAGAAATCTAGCCACTAATTCAAAACGGCAACCGACTTCGGGAAAAGAAGTAGGAGAGGGGGTATTAAAAGACCAACATAAAAACAAGGTCAATTAAGTAAGACGTACAGAGAAGGAAAGTCATCAACGGAGAAGGGAACAACGAAAAGAAAACAAAGAAAACCAGAAAAACAAACTAAAGGCGAAATTGATTTAACAATAACAAAGGGCAAAGGAAGGGGAAAGTAAAGGCGGCACAACAAAGTGAAAAGGTAGACACGGAAAGAAAACAAAGAAAACCACAAAAACAGACGAGGAGTAAAATTTATTTAATAACGAAAGAAAAAGTTAACAATAAAGGGGATAATGGCTAATAAGTAAGGGAAGGGGAATGAGGAAGCGGTAAAATACGAGTATATAAGGATAGGAATTTTGGAGAAGGGCATCTTCTTCTTCTTTCATCCTTCGTGGATCGACTAGTACTGCTTGGCAAAGTACATCTCTAGTGGACAGGAAATGCTGAGAACACGGAACGTTGAGAAACATGAGAAATAAGGAGTCGCACCTGAAAGAGTCTGATCTTGTCTTTTGTGTAAGATTAACAAGTACTGCTGGGCCAAGTTCATCCCAAGTGGATCGGAAAAGCCGAGGACACGGAACGTTAAGGAACAAAGGAGAGGAGGGATTGGAATCTTTCGTTTTTTAGTCTTAAAATAAGAAAAGCTTCGAGAATCACATAATAATAAAAAGAGAGATAAGAAGAATCAATAAATAAAGCGCATAAGTGAGTTATTGCAAATTAAATAGGAAAGTGAGATTAGGAGGGCATAGAGTGAGAGAAGGTAGAATAATTCATAAGCATACGCAAATGTAAGCATATCGAGATTGGGATAATGCGAGAAATATTAGATTAGGAAACAAGAAAGTGCGAAAAGAGTTTTAAATATTATAAGCGATAGCCACACAAAACACACACTCACACGAAAACACACCGTTATTGTCGGCCAAATGGTATCAGGAACACATAAAGGACAGGGAGGTATCCAGAAATCACGAGCGTAACGAAATCTATTAGAAAAAAAACGATCGTCGAGCGCCCGATACGAATCGTGAGGATCGAGCGTCGTAGGCGGTACGTGGCGACCTCCTTCGCCGAAATTGGAAACATCACTAAACGATTATCGACGCGGGGTAATCAATCGAGCGTCGCGATCTATAGCGCCGCGAGGGCGAGCGCGCCGCAATTCACGCGCGCCCTGAACATAGTCGGGAAAGAGAGAGGGAAGCGCCGCGTGGACCGGTATCGAGCGTCGCGCCGCAAGCGAGAGCGCGTCGCGACTCCGGTGCAAGGACTAGGGAAGAGGGGATAACCACGATCGATCGGTGATAAGCGATCGCGCTGGATCCTACTTACCACGCGAGAATGTGATATTTTACCGACCGAGATATATATTGCGTAAAACACCGGAACAACCCAAACAACACACTACACTTCTACATAACGTCGTTTTCACATTATATCGAACCAAAAATCAATGAATAAATTAATTTTATTATAAAATACCAAAAATACCTGAGTCTCAATAAATGTATTCCCTGTTCGAGTCTCGAACCTATAAACTTATTTGTGACGAATATTCGACACGCTACAGTGTATAATACGAACAATGTTACCATGGCATAATTAAAAGAAAAACATTGATTTTTTTTACAAAAAGGGCTTATGGTAATAATTGTTTTTTGAAAACACCTGTGAGCTTCTTGAATAGAAAAATATCAAACCCCAATTGGTCATATGAATGTGTATGAATTGAGTACGCTTGAGACACACCGTGGGGTATGAACCTTTGATTAACGGACAACACCACTGTGACGGCTTCAAAAAATCGATTTTTTGAAAACCATCTAGAAAAATCAAAAATACATTTAAGATTAAGATGCCGTTGGACCCAGGGCGAAAAAATAATTATTTTCGGAGATATTGAATATTTTGTGACGCTCGGGGTCCCGCGCAGCTGCGCGCCTCAGGGTCGGCAGGTATATCGAATAGCGATCCATACGACGGTTTCGAGATAAAAAAAAGAGTGCATCGATCATGTCCAAAAATGTATGGGGACGCGCCTCCGCGAAATCGTGAAAAAACAAAAAGGATTGTTTGGCAGAGGAAAGCTCACCGGAAAATTGATTGACGAGTTGAGCACATATTACGGCTTGGCTATTCGGAGGAACAGCGATGATGTTGAAAAAATGAGGAAGGCAATTTGCGCAACTATCAAACATAAAATATCCACAGATAGTGAGCCCCAACATGACGATTCCCGAGAGGGAGCCGAGTCGTGGTGTTCGTGGCAGCGAGCGAGCGGATGCGGTAATATTTCTGAATATCGCCATAAGCCGCCTCTTCCTGAGGAAGTATTGGAGGCAATTACGCCAGTCTTCGAAAATTTGAGCAGAGACGATTGGCTGCAGCGATGTTTGGGCGGCTTCACGCAAAACAACAACGAAAGCTACAACAAATCAGTTTGGGCAATAGCCCCAAGTGTCCGTCCGGGAGCAAAAAAATCGTCGATATTGCAGCTGATATCGCGATATTATTATTCAATGATGGCCTGAGAAGCCCCATGAAAGTTTTGGAGACGTTGGGGATAACTATCGGCCCAAATTGTTACAATTTTTGCGTTGAAACCGACGTAGCGCGGATCGAGCTGGCGGAGCGCTCGCTCACAGACGCTGCAAAAGAGGCAAGAAGAGCTTCTACAAGTTCGAGAAAAGATGCTAGGTACAATGATTTGCTTCTTGAAGGCCAGCTATATGGTGCCGGCATCGCTGATTAAAGGTAACAAATTTTTTTTCCAATTTATCGCTTGAATTAACAAACCTAAAACTTTGAACGCGTTTTTCTCAAAACCTCTTTATTGAGTGCGGCACGCAGCAGAACGCGAGCAATTTTTATCCGATCGGCTTCAAATTTGGACTGCATCAATAAAAACTAGATTATCTAAAGAAGTACATAGGATTTTTTCGATATCTCAATAATAAAAAAAGTTATAGCCTATTTTCGACGAGAAATGTTGCTCGAAAATCGTCCTTTAATTTCAAAAGCGTGCCTATTTTTTAAAAATCAATTTTTTTTCAAATCCCTATGTACTTCTCTTCAAAATATCATATTATTAACGAAAACACTGGGTATTTTGTTTCAGATCGACTTTGAAGAGAGTTCTGCTGCGTGCCGCGAACCACTGCAGAGGCAACAGTACCTGACGCGGCAGCTTCCCCAGCGTTACCATGGGGCGTGAAAAATTCGAAATTTTTTTTTAATGTATCTTCAATAAACAACGAACAGAACAAAAATAAATTTTTCGAATACGTCTTTTTTTTTTTCACAAGAAAAAATCTTGAAAAATGGCACAAAAACAGGGGGTCACAGTGGTGTTGTCCGTTAATGCAATTCATTTCAATTAGCAGAATTATAGAATGCAAAGGTCAGTCTTGTCGAAAATGATTGAGAATTGTTTTGTTAATTTTTTTTACAACTTCTGCAATAAAATTATTTTTTTATTTGAAAAACACGTTACTAATTTTGTTCTCAAATTTGAGCGTAAAATTGTAAGAAAAGTATTTTTTTCTATTCTGATAAGCATCAAATGATGTTTACGACCAATAGACCTGTTACTTTTATTTTGGGATAACGTTGATCATTCGGGACGGAAGAACGAATAAACGAATTATCTTGAAGTTTGTGGGACTACTGGAGATTCGTTCGAAATATTAGAGGCAGGTTGAAAAAATCTAGAAACATCAGTACTTCGATCATTATTTGCAAAGGAGCGGAAGATTGACTGAAAAACCAGAAAATTTCATTTTTTCGTACTTCATTTAAATCGTTAGAAAGGGTACACAAACTCTTTATTTCTTGAAACAATAAATGGTACTTATAATAATGCAATTCCTGATCGTTTTTAAACCCATCCCCCGATTTGCTGTACGATCTACTGATCGTACAGCAAATCGGGGGATGGGTTTAAAAACGATCGGGGGATCGTACAGCAAATCGGGGGATGGGTTTAAAAACGTGAATTGCATTATTAGTAGGTCATGAGATATCGATGATCAATTAGAAAAGTGCGATTTTTCATTCATCGACCGATATCTTCGCAACAAATTGTCGTACAGAGACCGTTCAAAGACCAAATCGAAGATACATAACCAAGCTTAATGACCCTGATGTTAGCATAATCGGGAAAAAAATTCTCGAGCCCAGAGACAGTCTTAAAATAGACGAAAAATTCCGAAAGTGTTTGTTCCGCGATACTTTTTTGATTGCACCACAATTATGGCGGCACAAAAAAATTGAATAAAGCTTTTGAAAACTAGCGACTTTGAGGTTCACAAGTTCTTTTTATCATCTCTATACCACCATTTTTCACATAGTTACAGCGTGTAGAAAATGACTAAATATTTATTTACCTTCTTGTTTCTTTCATTTTGTTGCAGAGTGTACAAGTAGATAAGAAATATATACACTGGACGGATGGTTTATGTGTTGAGCCCCAATATTAAGCGCATAATTTAAGACGATTCGAACGTTTTCCAACGATTGATTGCGAAAACCCGAGCTGACAATTAGCCGAAAGGTTCAACCGAAGCCAGTCTTCGGACAGGAGCTGAAGCGGTCGGTCTCAAGGCATAAAAAAGAATTGTAATTTTGTTGCCTAATTTTAAATAAAGTATAAGTTGTTCAAGTTGCAACATCCCTAGTTCGAGATTTACTCGGGACGGGCCAGATTCCACATACCCTCGCCATCGAGCACCCGACAACCCACCGTGTCAATTTACTCGAGAGCGAAATTCCGTGCTCTCCGCGCATCGTCAGAAGCCGGGGCACAACATTGGTGGCAGCGGTGGGATTCCCGCAACTGGAGATACCGCAACTTTGCAGTCCACAACTTGGAAAAAATGAAGAAAATATTCTACCCAACGTACAAAATAAACAGAATGCAGTAAGTGCTGAAAAAGAGGTCAACGAGTAATCCGATCAACGACCGTCGAACCAGACAAATAAAAAGAAGAAGTGCGGCGTAAAGAAACGCCCGAGTCAACCGTACAGAGCTGTCCAAAAGCAACCAGATCCCGAGGATCATCGATACCAGACCGACCCAAGGACGAAGACTCACCAAACACCTCCTACAACGGAACAACAACACGACAACAGGGAACAATACTGTCAAATTCCTGCCAAATAACAACAAGAACGAGGTCAACAACCTTTGAACAACCGACTACAAGCCATTGATCGACATGAGTCCTTTTTCCAAACGTTCTTTCGCCACGTGCCATGTGGCTCGAAGCCGTTCGCGTAACTTGGAGACCTAATTGTCGTACGAGTACGGCTTCGTGGTGCTTCTTTAAGCGCCGTCGGTAAATCGGCTACCGTTCCAAAACTAATTCATACGGTGTAAATCCTGTAGCTGTGTGTGGAGTGGTATTATACGTGAACATTGCGTATGGCAGCCATTCATCCCAATCCGTTTAATCCTCTTTTATGAAGCATTTCAGGTATTCAGCGAGTGTACGATGTGAACGTTCCAATGCTCCACTTGATTGTGGATGATATGCCGTCCTTTGAATTTTCTTGATGGGGAACAATTGACACATTTCCTTGAATGTTTCGCTTAGGAAATTTGTTCCCTGGTCGGATAAGACTTCTTTTGGAGTGCCGTATTTGCAAACAACTTGAGTTGCAAATCCCTTGGCTACTTCCTTGGCTTCTTGATTTTTTAACGGTATAGCCGCACTATATTTGGTTAATGCATCTTGGAAGGTCAGGATGTATTTATTTCATGCTTCCGTCTCAGGTAAGGGACCTACTATATCGACTGCACATTTGTCGAATGGTTTCTCCGGTGTGTCGGTAATTACTATAGGAGCCTTTTTATTCCGCCCGATTTTATTTCTCTGGCATTTATCGCATGATTTGACGTAATTCTCTATGTCTTTATTTATTCCAGGCCAGTTGTATTTCAATTTTATACTCTTTGCCATTCTCTTTATTCACGTGTGACCACCAAGAAGAGTGTCGTGGTATTCTCGAAGAATTGTACCTCCCTCCTTCTCACTCGGGCATTCTTCAACTTCTATTTCCGTCTCCGTTTCACTGTCGCTTGTTGTCTCACTCTCGCTCGAGTCGTTCTGTATTTCTTTCTCTTTTTCGCTCGGGCTTGCCACCTGGTTCGCTTTCCCTGGCGGGAGGGGCGTTTCGGTCTCTCTCGCGCAGACTTCTGTCATCTCGCGTGGGCGTTCTTTGCTAGTGGGCTGCAATGTTTTTCTTGGACGGCCACGTGCTCGCGGGGGCAGCTGACCGCGGCCATTATGGTTCGGGTCAGCCCACGGAGCGGGGGGGCCTTCCGCGGCCTTCCTCTACCGCGCTTCTCGGTATCCTTGTGACCTACCACCGCCTCGGATGCTTGCCGCATCAGCATTAATACATACATACGGCTTAACGCATCCGCATTTGTGTTCTTCGTGCCAGCCATATACTCGATGGCATAGTTGAATTCCTCTATCTTTATTCTCCAGCGCATCAGTCGTGATCCTGTATCTTTTACGTTAAAAAGCCAAGTGAGGGGCTTGTGATCCGTCGCGATGGTGAATTTTGTTCCTTAAATGTATGGTCGGAATTGCGCTACTGCCGAAATAATTGCTAGCATTTCCTTTTCAGTTGTCGAATAATTCATTTCTGCCTTATTGAGGGTACGACTAGCGTAACAGATAGGTAAGTCTTCTCCAATTTTTCCTTGCGATAAGATCGCGTCAATTGCCTTGTCAGAGGCATCTGTTATTACCACAAAGGGTTTCTTAAAATCTGGATATTGCAGAATCGGTGCTGCGCTGAGTGTTTCCTTTAATTTTTGGAACGCCGGTTCGCAAGTTTCACTCCAAACGAATTTGTTTTCCTTTTTGATCAGTTCCGTTATCGGCTTTGCAATTTTTGAAAAATCCTGGATTAATTTTCTGTAATATCCAGCTAGTCCTAAGAACGATTAGACTTCTTTTACGATTTTTGGGGCTGGAAATCGTTGTACAGCCTCTATTTTCTCCGGATCGGGTTTTATTCCCACTTCGGTTATAATGTGTCCCAAGTACTGGGTTTCCTTTCGCAGAAATCGACATTTCCTAGGTTCTTTTAGACCTCCTTTTTTCAAGAACCTTTAATTGGGCTTCCCTCAGTCGATCGAATACTTCTGTCAGCCTTTTGTTATGTTCTTCGAACGATGATCCGTACTATATCGTCCAGATATACGTAGCATTTTAATCCCTGTTATCCAGCAAGTACAGCGTCCATCAGCCTTTGAAAAGTTGGTGGGGCGTTTTTTTAATCCAAATGGCATTCGGTTGTGCTCGTAATGCCCAAGAGGAGTGGAGAAAGCGGTTTTCTCCTTGTCTTTTTCGGCCATAGGGATTTGATGAAATCCCGATGCGAAATCAAGAGTCGTGAAGTATTTAGCTCCTCCCAATTGGTCCAATATTTCGGTAATATTGGGCAATGGATACGAGTCTCCTTCCGTTGCATCGTTTAGTTTTCGGAAGTCTACTACCACTCTCTTGCGTATGTTTCCGTTAGCGTCAGGCTTTTTTGGAACGACAAGCAGAGGAGCATTCCATGGGCTCTTGCTCGGTCGAATTATTGCGTTTTTTAGCAACTCTTTTGTCTGCGCCATCACTTCTTGGTTGTGTACTTGTGGTAATCGGTACGGACAAATATTCATTGGCGTTGTCCCTTGTCGTACGCTTATGCGGTGCTCCACTATAGCGGTGCATCCAAGCGGCTCTTCCTCCAAGTGGAAGACGTCAGTGTATGCGTCGGCGAATTCGGGTAAGAATTTTTGTTCTTCTCGGTTTAAGTTCGAATCTCTTTTGATTTCTTCTCATATTTTTTCTCTTCTTTTTATTTTTTCTGCGATCGATACAGCACTTATTTCTTTTTCTTCTGTCGGCTTTTCTTCTTTAATTTCTTCAAATTGCACCGTTGGTCTTTCTATTTCGATTTCTTCATTGTTTGTGTTTCACACCATTATGAGGCAAGAATGTCCTTCTGGCTGGACGTAACTTCCGCCTATTTTTACTCCTGGTAGTACTTCTTTTGCTTCGACACATCCTATTTTTGCCGTCAATGTTTTTGCGTATAACAGCTGTTCGGTCCTGGGAGGCAATTTAATTTTCTTTGATCCATTCAGCATGGGAGTCAAATGTCCATATATTTGTATGTATCTTCCGTTTAGAATATCGACGTTGTGTTCCCTCATGAGATCTAGACCCACTATTCCGTCTACTTCTAGTGGTACTGTGTCATCTATTACGTAGAATCCATGTTCTACTTTTACAGCAGGTGTTTCGAGCACGAGTATAATTTTCCACAGTACGTAGAACTTTTTCCTCCGATTCCTTTGAGTTCGATCGTTTCTTCTATTATTTCTGTGTCCCTTTTCAATACGCTCTTTTTTATGAGACTACATTGAGCTCCTGTATCTCCTTTTAAGGTGAGAACTTTCTCTTTTGCCTGGGGAGACGCGATGTGGAAGTCGCTAGTGTCTCCTCCAGAATTAATCGTCGTTATCCAGTGCGACTTTATTTTCTTCTTTGTATTTTTTCTTTTGGACGGACCTGTATTCGATGCTTCGATTATTTCATTGACGTTGCGTTTTTTGTCTTCGTTTGTTGCCGTTACCATATCGAGCGAAAATGACCCAATTGTTTTCCTTTTTTCGCTGTCGCGGTTTTCTTCTCTTGGCCTGTCTTCTTTCGGCTTATTTTTATTTGCGTTCCAGTGATACTGATTTGAATGCCCTGGAGGCCCATTCTTGTTGTAGTAGCTGGTTATTTGGCCCTGCTGATAATTCGTTTGACTTTTCTGGTGATATCCAGTTCCCGGTGCGTGTCGATATCCATTTCCTTGTCCTTGCTGCCAATTTCTTTTTCAGCAATCCTTATACGCGTGTCCCGGTTTCTTGCAGTAATTCCAAGTAATACTTATTTGATACACGCTTTTCGATGGAGCTGGGAGACTGTATCTTCCATAGGAAGGTGTGTTGGTTCGGCAATCCTTGGCCAAATGTCCAACCTTGTGGCATTTGTTCCACGTTACGATCGCTCGTTTTTCCAGATGAGTCTGTTTGTCGATGGACTCACCACCCTGTATTGCTTTTTCCTCTTCCATTGCTCCTTTAAGGGCTGTTCTGAGGTCCTTGAATCCTCGGGCCTTGACGATGATCTGATACTCCCTTCGAAGTCCTCTTTCGAAGTTGTATAGGGCTAGTTGCCTAACGTATGCTTCAATTATTCTTTTTTCTTCTTGTGATCGAGCTTCGATTATGCTGGCCTCGATCAATTCTATCATCATTGCTTCGAATCGTTGACCGTATGTTAACACGCTTTTGTTGTATTTTTGCTTACATGTGTTAAAATCGACTTGTAACGCGGCTACTGTACGTCGCGTTCCATATAATGCTGTAATTTCGTATTTAAATTGTTGATATGTATCGATTTGTTTATATCGCGTATCTTTTCGCGCCTTTCCTACCATTTTTGTTGCTAACACGGATTTGAATAAAGACGGTCTATCGGCGACTGTGATGCTTTCGTTCGCACAGCCAAATGCTTCTATTATATCGTCGACTTCGTCAGGTTTTTCGCCGTCAAAGGGGTATGAGGCTCCGAGCCTCCTTTAAAGTCATAAATTCATTTTCTTGCGCCATATTTTCTGAATTAATTTGAAGTAGAAAAAATTCTTGTATTTCTATTTCGCGACCACGCCTAACATCTATATTTTCGAGAGATTGATCGGAATCTATAGAGAAATGAACCGTTCGATCTGCTGCGGTTCGAAATTTGTTACGTTTCGCGGCTGTCGGCCTATTTTGAGAATTTTGTGAATTTGGACTTTCGTCTGAATTTGTCGCGGATCTAAATCGTTTCGTTCTAGGTTCCTTTAGTTCTTCCTCTATTTCTTTTTCTATTTGAGTTTCGGAGCGATCTCGTGCGATGAGATCGTCAAATATGGAATTTAATGAACGCGATAATTTATTATTACCCGGTAATCGGTATATTTTACGGCGCTCGTCTTCGTTTGACATTAATTTTCCGTTTTGGCTTTGGAGGGTATTCTTTAAATAAATGTTCCGTCACTTACAGAACGATGATCTGGAAATTTCCGAATTAGGCGCATGCAGTATTCAAAATACCCTCACCGTTGTGATGAAAATTCCATTAATCAACAACAACGAGTTCAATGTGAATAGAGTATATCACTCTACCCGTAAGAGTAGAAAAATATACGTTTCGATTCATAGAAACGACCGTCAAAAATATTATAATTGATAGAGAGCCTCGAGAATACCTGTTGTGACAGGAAATCTCTGTCATTCATAAAATTCCCTCGACGTCAACGCTCTTTGGGACTCGTCGGGCGCTGTAGGTGCGAAGCTAGGTTAATTGTCCGTCTTCCGTCCATGTCTTAAACATAAGGAATCGACGAAATTGTTGGAAGTCACATGTAATTCGGGAATTACCCGAACGCCGAGCGATTCGTGTCGCCGTCCAACACTGTCGAGGGCTGACGCGCACGCGCCACGGTCCTACTCCCGAAATCCCTACGATATGGGAACGGGGGGGGGGGGGGGGGGGGAGGAGCGCTGTCGATCATTCGATCGATGAGCTAGCTCACTTCGCACCCAGCGTCTTTGCCAGGAGCAAGTCGAAATACCGTAGAGACTCAGCACTTAGCGTCTTGCGAGTAGCAGGTCGGGCATCGAGGTTTTGTCCAAGCGTCGTGTAAGGGCACCTCGGTATCAAACTTCGACTAAAATCGGTAAAGCCGAGGAGTCCAGAATTTCGCTCAGCGCCTGGCAGAGCGAACCAGCCCTCGACGAGGAGGGATTGTTGAGTTCGACCATTGAGCGTAAGGGAGGTGTACCCGGGGCACGCTAGGTCGGCGATAAATTGTCACGGATCGACGTCTTGCCGAACCGTGGTCTGAGAAGAATTCGACAAATTGTGAACCATACGCGGATAAGGCACATAAATGTGAGTAAAATATATTTTCCCTCGAGCATAATTCTGCAGTCTTGCATTATTTCCTTGTGCCTTCCTTGGGTCTTCCAGTGGATTCCCTTGGGGATAATCTCGAACAAGCCGAGCATAGAGTGAATCGAATACGAATTATTACGTCGACAGTCTTTGTCGGAAGTAATTGGCGCCCAACAATTAATGAACTACCTTATCAATCAGAGCCCTGCCAGCCCCGACCCAGGCCGCGGCAGGTGTAGATTTCTTAATTAATTCGACGTCTTAGTCGACAAAAGAAAAAAAGAAATCGTTCTCACTGTCATTCTCCGAAAACGAATTATCCAAATGTAAACGACAAAATTATCAATATTACTGTCATCCAAAAAAGGCGAGACAAATCATACGATCAGAAACGGCATGCGAACTATCGATATTTTTAGAAAAATACCCCGAAATAGCGAATTGTACACATCGTTTAGTTAAATTAGAAAATTCTTTGGTCATTGCCTTGGAATAAGAAGGGCAATGGATATATGTAGCCCCAGAGACAGTAGCTCTCACGATAAACTAAAAATTCTGCGACAACTCATGCGACAATTACTGGAACAGGATTGTTGGCTTTGGATGGGAAATGTTCCGTCACCTCCATAGATTTTAAGATTGAAAATTTAAAGGAAACTGTACACGAAAAATTCCTACAGTTTTTACCGGCATTCAATCCTATCCTTTCTGACTACAGAAAACGAAATACCTTAACTTTTAATATTGGAAAATATTCCTCATACGATAATTAATGATCCATACGAAGTTAACAAAATTGGCGAACGAATCGAAACATTGAAAACAAAGGTAAACAATAACTACGATCATGTGACGACACAGAGTCACATCATAGGGAATTATGCCCTCAGCGCAATTACTCCTTTCGCAATAATTATATTATATCTCGGAATTAAAGCATTGCAACGGCGACGTTTAAATGTCACATCGCCGAACGACAACCTTGCTGATGTAGCTCCGCCCAGACCGCCAGCTGCCAAACGCAAAGCAACAGCTGACTCGCAAAATCCGCGAGTCATATTCACGCGAAATGCACCTCGCACACGCACAACGTGAATGTCTATAAAAGAAAAAAATAGCAATATTCAAAAAGGAGGTATATGTTATAATATTAGAAAGACACGTTTACCTACATATTCTATTGTATTATTGTAAGCCGATAGACGACCGAGAGACAAAAAAAAACTTGCCAACGGCTTTGAAAAAAAAAAATGTATTATATCGCCGAAATTGGGAATTCCGTCTTCCTAAGAGGGAGGAATGTTGTGCCCCAATGTTAAGCGCTTAATTTAGGACGCACAGTCACGAGTATATGCGATTTGCGAAATCAAGAGGCCAACGGCCCCTGTGCAACGCCGGCAGTTTCGGCAAGTGAAGCGCCTCCAGAGGTGACTATGGCGATACAAATCGCTGAATCGCAATCGAACGATTCGAACGTTCTCGAACGATTCATTGCGAAAATCCGAGCTAACAATCAGCCGAATGTTTCAACCGAAAGGCAGTCTTCGGCCAGAAGCCGAAGCGGTCGGTCTCAAGGCATACAAAAGAATTGTAATTTTGTTGCCTAATTATAAATAAAGTATAAGTTGTTCAAGTTGCAATATCCCTAGTTGGAGATTTACTCGGAACGGGCAAGATCCCACATACCCTCGCCCTCGAGCACCCGACAGCCCATCGTGTCAATTCACTCGAGAGCGAAATTCCGTGCTCTCCGCACATCGTCAGAAGCCGGGGCACAACACATGGTTAAAAAGTAATGAAAATTAAATTATTATATAAATAGTAAAAAATATAATACCCTGTTTATGATACCATTATCTCACTTGTGTGAATTTGAAACTATACACGTATATTTTCGTCAAACATATCTGAAATTTACTGCTCTTCGGATTAAAACAGAAGGAAAAATGGATTTCCTCCATTTGAACAAAGAAATAAAATCTCTTATAAAAACTTAAAAAAAAAACATTATTGTTTAGTTAGATTCTAAAAAATTATAGTTTACCTTAAAAAAGTTATTGTTTGCTTTAATCCAAACAGTGGTTTTATTATATTCTTTCAATTAATCAATTTTCAAAAAAAAAAACATGACATTATTTACGTACTAGCCAAGCACAATGTACTAAGTGTACAAGAAATGTTGTACACAAAATTGCTAAAGCATAGAAATTATGTTATTAAAAACGTGTTATTTTTATTTTCTAAATCACATTATTATGACGAAACATTGATATCACTGTTATAGTCAAATGCAACGTAGTATGAACCACACAAGTACACTGGAAACGCTGTGCATGGTATTGGCGTTCATGGTTAACAAAAAAAAGCTAGGCGACGCATTTCGACTTCCCAACTACTCAACCTTGGGGTTAAAACAATGAAATTGCTTAGTCAGATGGTAGCGATTGATGATAGTATTTTTAGAAGATGGTGATATGCTCGTTTTCAAAAGTGAATTTTGCATGTTTGTGTTTCAAAGATGTAAAATTATTCCCCAACCTCTTTACATAACCACATTAAATACTTTGTTATCCTCATAATTAAATTAATGCTCCTGTAAAATTATTCCCCAACCTCTTTACATAACCACATTAAATACTTTGTTATCCTCATAATTAAATTAATGCTCCTGTAAAGGATAGATTGGATCAGTGACGCGCCTTTGGTTCCCACAAACTTGAATTTTTGTTTGATTTAAATGGTTTAACAAGTTAGATATAAATATGAATGTTCTACTTCATTACACATCGACTAAAGATTACATATAATATATTTTTGCTGCTGCTTGACAATTAGTGCGATGTTAAAATATTAAAAACATTCATATTATGTCGTCAAAGTTTTTTCTGCGGATGGTAGAATTTATCTATAATGGTGATATGAAAGTTTCGTTTTAATGACGTGATTTTTCAAATAAAAATAAAACACTTTTAATAAGATTATTTCCACAGTTTGTATACAATATTTTTTGTACACTTGCATAGTACGGACATTGTACTTGGTAGTACATAAATTATTCATCTTTTTTGTACAATTGATTAATCAAGAAATGTAATGAAACAACTTAGTGCAGTGTACCAAAAACTAATTTCTTCTAAGGTAAACCGTAATGTTTTATGAGGTGAAACACAAAAATGTTTTCGAGAGGATTTTTTTGTTATTCGGCGCACTTTGTGAACTTTTTAAAAGTTTTAAAAGGATATAGACTTTACTATAGAGCTTTTCTCTCGAGAATACAAAATTAATTGATTATTGGTAAATGAAGAAAAATATATATTTTATGGAGTTATACATGAAACATTTGTAACTATTATGTGATATAATAAATAAAAATCTGAAAATAAATAGCAAAGAAATATTAACTATGAATTATTAGTTATTATCATAAATGATAGAATATATGTAGATTACACTTTATGTACAACTGGTAATAATAGTCAGAAGCCTTGAGTTTTTATCATTTACCGGATATGTCGCAGGGTCATTTCCCGTATTTTGTGAATAGATCCATTTGAAAACTTCAAGCGCCTCATCCGTTTCACCGCATTCCAGAAGAAATTTTGGACTCTCGGGAAAGGCAAATAGCCAAAGTGATAGCATCAGAGACGGCAGAGCGCATATTGCGACAAATAAATTCCACGATTTAAAGTAAAATGTGGTCGACTGATAAGTGAAGTCGAGAGGTACGATTAGCCAGGCGATAACTGTGCAAATAAAAATAAACTCGCATTATAAGGATAAAAGTACATTATTCAGATTCGATCAGAGTGAAAAATGAGTCGTATAAGATAGTCTTTACACGTTGCAACGAAAAATATAGTATGAAATGACAATATTTTTGCTGGTTAGTTTAGAATTGGCAAGTTAAATAATATAACTGTCCAGAAAAAATGCATACATTGAAACTAGATAAAATACGTTGCATCGATTAAAATATAAGAAGCGCAAGTAGAATTTCAATAAAAGGTAAGATTGAAAACAACAATAACCGCATCTTTCTTCTTTACGCGAATTCGCAGATAGAGTTATGCCGAACGAATTTGTATAGAAAGGAGTATACTCACGTGGCAGAAATATTACACCGATTGTCCAAAACATTTCCATCCAGCAGAGAATTTTTTCCCGATATTTGGTTGGTTGAAATTCACCGAGATAGGGAAAGCAAATGCCCATTGCACCGGTAACACTGGCGGCGAATAAGGCAACAAAGTGCGTCTTTCATTAATATCAATTATAGTAATTTCATCATAAAAATAATAGTAAAATTTTAAAAAATGATGAAAACGAAGAAATTTACATTTGTTTATATAAAACGAGAATTGCCTACTTATTTATCTCGAAAGCGCTTCGATCGGATTTTTATTGATGAAATTCATTGAAAATATATTCGTGGAAGGAATTCATGACTCACGCGAATCCATTGAAGAATCGAAAGATCAAAAAGAGCCAAAAATATTGTACGAAGGACGAGGCGACACCGACCAGTCCGTCGAGCATTAGTGTCGCTATCAACACAATTTTTCGACCTTTTGTGTCAGCCAGGCACCCCCAGAAGTAGGAACCAATTACCATACCTGGAAAATATCAAAACGAGATGAAAATTAAAGCTTGTACATTATTTTTTTCGCCTATTTTTTTTACAATTTTGATGAGCTTCGACTAACGACAATTAGGGCTTACGCACAGCGCATATTTTCTATGCGCAGACGACGCGATACATACGCAATACGAACGCGAAACACACTTGATCCACACACTCTTTTGACTGAAGAACACGCCGTAAACGAGCGTTCTCTGCGCATAGCAAATTCGCCGTGTACACCGACCGTTAGTATTGTACAATTCCATTTTTGTACTGAGGGAGTTCATATATTTGAAAAATGAGCAAATTGGGTACGTCTAAATTTCTTTCATAGCGTTTTATTTTGCTTTCACGGTTTACCTCCGAGCAAGTTGTTGTTTTAAATGGTGCCTTCCACATAAAGGAAACTCTGTGATCAAAATAAAATGTTAAGAAAGCGTATCCAAAGTTTATACTTTGCGCGATATCATATCAGACATCCCACCATGTTGCAAAGTTTTGGGAGAGGGACGACGCTTACCGCGTTTTCTCAAAACTCTAACTGCTCAAGTGATTACTGCCACATTCAATATCAACGATCTATCTATAGCACTCTGCTGATGTAAAAAGAAAACGGAGTAAACTGAAACGTTAACTGAATTTTTAAATTGAAAAACCTCAAAACTATATGCATTTAGAATTCATTCGCATATTTTTCTAATTTTTAATCCCAAAGTCCTTCAGTCGAATATTATATGCTATCGTGTTTAATAAATGTTATACATTTTACCCAGTCGTTTTTTATACATTGTTCAGATATGAAAAAATATCTTCCGGATATCACGAAAGTTGACAAAATTTGAACATTAAATCAACTTAGTAATTGAAAAGACTTGGTCCGTTGCACAAATTCTCGTTTAATACAATACCGACAAAGCTTAAGTGGTACTATGTGTGAAAATTTACTTATGTGTGGAAATTTTCGCGCTGACATCTCAATACTTCTTGAACTCAGTTAAGTCCATACCCGTACAAAATCATACGTCTACTCATTATGTTAATACATGTGACACAACAAAATGCGTTGGATATTTTTTTACAAACATGCGAAACATTCTGAATATGATTTCATTGAAACTTTGAAAAAATGTATCCATCAAAACAAAGTTCCTTCCATGTGTGGGCCAAAAAAAATGATTAAATAAAGAGCCTACCACAGTGGTTATCATTTGGAACAACTTTTCCCAAATTGACCCAACAATTATATTAAACAATTGACTTCATATCACAAAATGCATTTTCCATAGACACATTCATTGAATGTTAATGTATATTTGTCAAATATTTTAACCAAGGTGAAACTGCAAGAGTGTCTTCGTTCTCGATGAATCTTGACGTTCAGTCATCTATCAAAATGATTTGTGTCAACCTGAATTAGTTTTTGCTCGTTTGCTGTACCCCGAAATATGCCTTGCGAGTTAAAACCATCTAGGGATTTTATTTTTCATGCGTGAAAATATTACTATTTATCTATATTTGAGTACGAAATAGTAGACAGAGAAAATAATTATAAAGTGTTACTTCGATTTAATAAATATTTTACGTATGAAGGTAATATGGATATGATACGGACATGTTTATTCATAGCGAAAACATAATGTGTGGAAAAGCACTATAAATACGCCAACGTTGATACATATGCTTGTGTCTGAACGTTTTTTGTGGCTTAGATATTGTTGTTATTGTTGATATTTTAAATACTCTGGTATGACACTCTCTAAAGAAACTCGTTATAGAAAACCTTTATCTCCTGAGAACGAAAAATAGAACAATTTGCATTCTCGATTTCAATGTGAGAATCAGCCGTTTGGTATTGCGTTATCCACGTGAAAGTTTTTGGTCGATGGACACTAATGCGGAGTAAATTTCATAATAGAAAGAGCTTCTTCCTGCTTGCAATATGCTGAATCCGAAGCACGAACCTAAATGTTCAAGGACTGCTACGATCGATATTTATTCATTCCCTGTGGTCCACGGAGATTACGCGAATGTACGCGTTTAATAGTGAACAATTTTTAGAATTAAAACGAAAGTGTAAAGGATTTTCTCAAACGTGATGATCAAAATGAAAATCAAATGAAAAAAAATTCTACGAGACAGTAAGTTTTTTCAAAGTGGCTTTGTCGTAAGGAAAACTTTGTGACAAATAAAGTTATGAAGAAGTAATATGCTAAAAGCTAATTTTTCACAATTTAAGTTACCTAGTCGATTCGAAGATTTGTTGGCATAAAGTTTTTGCATCAAATCTTTGTTCCGTAAATAAAGTACGATCACAAAATTTTTAATACAAAATTTCGCGAAAATCGCAGAAGTGGTGCTGATATCACGAATTCTTTAATGCTTTGCTATTTTTACCTTCATAGGTATAATCGTTCTGATATTCAATAATCTACGACACTAGAGCGATCCTTCTGTCGCAAGTGAGTTCAAACGGTAAGCATTACCCATTCCCGCTTCGAGAATATTCAATCCGAGGGTTCAGATATAGAAATTCAAATTTACTATAAATTTGATAAGTACGTGGAAACCCACAAATGCATTACATGTAGTTACTTAAATAGTTTTTTGAGCCACTTTATAGTTCATAACTCTACGAGCCGCAGACGATGAGCAAGAAAATAATATAAAAGATATGTTAAACTTTCTAACTTTTGCTTCCTCTAGGAAGCTTTGTTTCGGTGTAATTATTTTGGAGATGTTAGTAAAAATATGTTCAGTGTATGCAGACATTTTAAGATAGTAAGAGGAATTTTTTTTTCACACAAAAAGCAGTTTCACTCTGACATTGGTTTGAATTTCACGTAAATCAGTGTCACGTTTGAAATATAATTAATAAAAAATATGGCCACTTCAAGAACACTTTGTCCTGAATTTAGTAATTTTGGAGTTGAAGTATAGGGTTGCTTTTGCGTAGGAAGAACACCACAGAAGAAATGCTGGAATTAAATTGTCTCTCTCTCTCTCTCTCTCTCTCCCCCTCACTCTCACTCACTCTCTCACTCACTCACTCACTCACTCACTCACTCACTCACTCACTCACTCACTCACTCACTCACTCACTCTCTCACTCAATCATTCACTCACTCACTCACTCACTCACTCACTCACTCTCACTCACTCACTCACTCACTCACTCACTCTCACTCACTCACTCACTCACTCACTCACTCACTCACTCACTCACTCACTCACTCACTCACTCACTCTCACTCACTCACTCACTGACTCACTGACTCACTCACTGACTGACTGACTCACTCACTCACTCACTCACTGACTGACTCACTCACTCACTCACTCACTCACTCACGCACTCACTTACTCACTCACGCACTCACACACTCAATCGAATGTGTGAAATGAAAGTTTAGGTTCCTCCGAAGACTACAGTTTTTGCATCTCACCTAACATCGGGGATGCCGTTAACCATCCCTTGGAGGTTGAATCCATGTGCAGATCGCACTGAGCCGCTGGCAAAACGAATGATATTATCGTAACTCCAATCGCAGTGTCCATGTAGATAAGTCCACATATGGCCAAGAGCATGTAGTGGAATTTCCCGAATCCTAAGATGGGCCGTCATTTATTTTCCGATATCCGTGTTGATGAGAACAATATTTACGATTGTACTGTATCTTCAAATTTAATTTATATATATATATATAAATATATCGTTGCTTCTTTCGTTCATAGCTTTCCTGTAGCTCTGTGCCTCTTAGGAGGTGGCTTAAGAGACACTTTTTGTATCGCGTCACTTTCGCTCTTTACTACCTTTTTTTCATAGCTCTCTTGTTTTTGTGTTGCCAATCAATCGTGAAACTTAGTCAGACACGGTTACAAATCACTTTGCTAATTATTTTTTTGCGGCATATGTTGATTGCCAAATGATCGTCGTTTGGCTTTAATGCGTATACTCGTCTATATTTAACGGTGAATTTATTGGACAACAATTATACCCAAATTCGTTGAAAGACGGACTATTTTTTTAACGTTTTTTTGTTCCACTCAACAACGTATATACTGACCATTTCTTTCCGAATAAATTGAATTGATCCGATGAACACCTTGATTTTGCAATAAGCTTTGTCCCACAACCGTACCATGGAGTAGATATACACAATTTGAAAAATAAAATAAAATGATAACTTAATAAATGAATAACTCCTTACCTGCTACGGTGATGGCATGCTCGAAGTCGGCATTTCCGTCTGCGAGGAAGTCGAGCCCTGAAAAATACGAGTAAAAATTAAAGAATTAAATACATGAAATGAATTTTCACAAAATCTTTGATGATTGTAACGCGTTATTCGTAAAAAAAACATGAACGATAGGAATATGAAACTTGAATGATATTGACTGTTTTGCAATTAAACGAATACGTAAAGGGTATGTCCGTACCCATGACTGAGAGATTTGTTCTCGAGGTGGTCCGTGATAGAGAAGTATCTGGTAACCCAGAGAAGATTCCTGGTGCACGTCTTAGATTGTTGTGAACCCGTTGTCCGACAAAGCAGTGAAGGCAATTTATGTTGCTGCAGGATCCTTGTGACTGCGACACAACAGGAGTGTCGGTATCTCGTTTGCGTTTGTTGCTTTTGTTTTAACGTGCAAATAATTCCTTCCACACCCATTGGTTTCAAGAACACGCTAAAACTGGTATATCTCTGATCATGTCTCGTGTATACCTACACCGGCAACTTTATGACTCGCGAAATGACATTTATTGAATTATAGTCAATCTTGCGTGAAGCTAAAAATCATTTTTTCTCAACCCATTTCAAAATGTTTGGAATAATTTTCGAAGTATCCCCGGATGCAAAAACGATTCAATACATTGAACATATATCGAATGATCGTTCGATAATTCTTTTTGACAACGACGATATTTTTCTTGAACTCAGTAAATTTTACAGCGGAGCACAAAAATAGTCCGGAAGCTCATCGATCGGATTCTTATACCTTTATGAGAAGGTGCTTCATCACCCAATCTCGTATCTCTCTTCATTTTCCAGCAAGATAAATAGTGTACTTTTGACCATTCGAGGATTTGCAGCTTATCAATACGTCCGACATTTTATCTGTTCCCGATCTTTAATCTCAGGTTGATGTACGCATATAAATATTTATCCTGTAGGTGATGTATATATATATATATATATATATGGGCGCACGCGCGTATGTGTGTGTGTGTGTAGGTGTGTGAATGTGTGAATGTGTGTGTATTAATAAATAGATACCTTATAAGTAAATATATTTGAAATACATATCTATTGATCTTGAATTTCGATTATGCATTCGAAAACCTGCACATATTCGAATGTGGTGATAGTGTTTCACTTTTTTATGTATATACTCAACTTGTACAGTACTGAGCAAAACTTGGAGATAATGGTGGTCGTTTCAACTCCCAGGTACACTTTTTACGAATAGTCCTCGGCATGGCTGAAAACGTACCTAGAGGTTTGAACAACCCACCCTAACTAAGAATTGAGAGCATGTACCGAAATTTCTATTGTTTTGGTTTTACTTATATTGTATTTTGCTATTAAGAATAACAAACATGAAAGGCAACGACAATAAGTGCATAATTAGTCAGAAAAAAATAAAATTTCTTGATACTAAATCAGCCATTTCTAATTGGACTCTGTAAGTTTGTCAACCGGTTAAATGTTCAATAAAAGAGAGATTTACAAATATCTCAACATTCAAGAATTAAAAGCAATATAGTAATGGCAAAATCAGCTATGACGAAGTATTAAAAACATTCCGTTATTTTTCCAATAAGTAACACAAAAAATATTGTATGGGTGATAAACAGTTGCGGAAAAGCCGTTAATATAAACAAATATTTATGTTTCGCTATTATTAAATATTTTCCAAAGTTATTATGGCAAATAAAGTTTCATTACGCTTGTGATAAGCCAAGGAAACAATAGGTAAACAGATTTGTAATAAAAAATGAAGAAAAAAATGAAAATGTTCTATTTATGTTTTAATCGTGGCATAAGAAAATGCCGAAATAATAGAAACTTTCATCCGACTGTACCCGTTGAGAATTCTTAATTCCACTCATTGTTATCCTCTGATACGGACAAAAAATACAGCGACGAGAAGTATCGTGAATCATAAATCAGAGAAAACCTCGTGCAATGAATGCTTTGCACTATATACCACGTGATGACGTATCATTTTAACCGTGACTTTTATCTCGCCTCACTGTCTAGTGTAAATACAGGTCTTCTGGTATATATGAGGGAAATAATAGCACCTGCATGGCCAAGATAAAACAGAATTTCGTAAAGTGCAAACATTCACAAGATCGCGTTCCTTTTTATTGCAAAATTACAAAACGAAGTTTGTTGAATTGATATCAAAAGAGGAAGTAATGCTTCTTATGAAGATTAAATGTTACGATCTTAAGTAAATTGTAAAAATCTTGAATAACATTTGCCATAGTACACACAAGCGACGAGTACATTTTAGTTTTTGCGAATATAGCAAACCATGTATTCATAAATTGGTTTGAGAATTAAAATGCAGATCTACACAAAATTTTGTTCATGATATACACTGACACAAAAAGTTAAAGGAGCAAGAAAAGTTGACCATTTTTTTCGTGTTTTTCGAAAGGCTGTAATTTCGTCAAAAATGGTCGTATAAAAAAAAATAAAAAAGGATTTTAAAGCTTGAGGTTTCTAGTTGTCAGTTCTGATAATGATTTTTTTTTGAGAATCACTGATTGCGCGGTAGAAAGAAATATCACAACAACAAAAAAACGTTGCAAATTTTTACGTTTTTCAAAGTTCTGCACGGGTTTCGGAGATTTTTTTCGGACTTAACCCATATAAAGGTCATTGAGCCCATTCAATTCAATTTGACTTTCTTTTTCTTAAAGCTCCGTACGACCATTTTTCGCTGAGATATCGGCCTTTAAATGAATAAACGTCCTTTTGTCTTCAGTCATCGATATCCCAGGAACTAATGGTCGTATGGGAATTCGACCGGCAGTATTGGAAAGGTAAGTGCATACTCTACAAGCTCTGATTATTATAGTGTAATTTTTTTTTTTTAATTTTTGCCATCAGTTTTAAAAAAGTACAAAAAAACGATGTTTTCTTCGTTTTTATCAAATACACCGCTACTTTGCAAATATGGCGATAAACACTAATGTTTATGGACGGTCATTCAGCTCAATATGTCCTCAAGAGCCATGCAAAATTCCAAATTGATCCGTTAATCGGTCTTTCTTCCTCGATTTACCAAAATTTGAAAAAATATTAAAGGAGCAAGTTTCCTCCTTCTCAGACATCATTTCATGATTATTAAGAAGAAAAAAAACTTTTCATTACTTTTCGTACAATTAGGTATTGAGTCCGCATTGAATGTTGGAAAAAACCCGCAAAATCATGGTGACTAGAAATTTTCGAAATTTTTTTTTTAATAAACAAAATGGTGACATTAAAAAAAATCAAATTCGACATTAAAAAAAAAAAATCAAATTCGTGGAGGTACCCAAAGCGTACCTCCACGCGGTACGCTTTGGGTAATTCTAATGCTGGCGGTAGAATGTTGATTTGAAAAAAATGACAATAGTAAACAAACAAAACAATTCGAAATTGATTTTTTTATTTAAAAAAAAATTCGAAATTGATTTTTTTATTTAAAAAAAAACATCGAAATTGATTTTTTTATTAAAAAAAAAATTTCATTTTTTTTTATTAAAAAAAATTTTTTTCGCAAATTTTTAGTCAATATGATTTTCAGGGTTTTCTTCCAACATTTAATGCATACTCAATATCCAATTGTACGAAAAGTAATGAAAAGTTTTTTTTTTCTCTGAATAATCATGAAATGTCTGAGAAAGAGGAAACTTGCTCCTTTAATTTTTTTTCAAATTTTGGTCAATCGGTCAAGAGAGACCGTTGAACGGATCAATTTGGAATTTTGCATGGCTCTTGGGGACATTGAGCTGAATGACCGTCCATAAGCATTAATATTTATCGCAATATTTGCAAAGTAGCGGTGGATTTTATAAAAACCAAGAAATCATCGTTTTTTGTACTTTTTTAAAACTGATGGCAAGAATAAAAATAATTTTTTTTTCACTACAATAATAATCAGAGCTTGTAGAGTACAGTCCGACCTCTCAATAAGCACGCCCGCAATAAGCACGCATCCCCAGTTTCTCGCTCGAGAACCTTCCCCTACTCCTACTCGAACTCCGAGCTCGAGTCACGCTCGAGTGAATTTGCGCGCGGACCTCTCAATAAGCACGCCCGACTGAGGAGAGCTCAGATGAGTAAAATGAGATGAATACATACTTAACGTGAAAAAGTTCACATTCGTTCGAGCGTGCTTATTGGGAGGTTCGCATGCTATAAAGAGCGAGAGAGACAGAGAGAGCCAGTGCGCGTAGAGCGCGCGCCTGGTGGGGATACCCGAATTCTCGGACATACTCTTCCCCTTGGGGGCTCTTCCGTGCTTATTGAGAGGTCGAACTGTATGTATTCACGTTTCCAAAACTGCCGGTCGAATTCCCGTACGACCATTAGTTCCTGAAATATCGATGACTGAAGACAAAAGGACGTTTTTTCATTCAAAGGCCGATATCTCAGCGAAAAATGGTCGTACGGAGATTAAAAAAAAAAGGAAATTGAAGTGAATTGAATGGGCTCAATGACCTTCATATTGGTTAAGTCTGAAAAAAATCTCCGAAACCCGTGCAGAATTTTGAAAAACGTAAAAATTTGCGAAATTTTTTTTTTCGTGATATTTCTTCCGACCGTGCAATCAGTGATCCTTAAAAAAAAAATCATTGTCAGAACTGAAAACTAGAAACTTTAAGCTTCAAAATCCTTTTTTTTATTTTTTTTGTATGACCATTTTTTATGAAGTTACAGCCTTTCGAAAAAGACGAAAAAATGGTCAACTTTTCTTGCTGCTATAATTTTTTGTGTCAGTGTATAAATATACATATGGTAAAAAACATTTCATATTTATATATATATATATATATATATATATGTATGTATGAAATGTTTTTTACATATGTGTATATATATATATATATATTGTGACGTCGCATCACCAGAGTTTAGAGAAAAAGCCCGCGTGACCACGCTCGGGCTTGATCTCCGCCAAGCACCTTTATTAATCTTCATTTGTTAATTGTAAGTTTAGCATTAAGGTTCTGATTATATAAAATCAGCGACAAATCCCTCCCGTTCCTCCCCTGTACCCCCCTTTAAGACGACCCGCAAGAGGACCACGCAGACTGTCGGCGGGGGCCACGTCGGCCCGGCCATCGACACGAGTTACACCGTCAGCGCCATATCTGGACGTCGAGACGAGTCGGGCTCGCCTTCCAAGGGCCTATTGCTGCCCTCTCCCGAATCTCCGCCAACCGAGCGTCATCGGCGAATTCGGGCCTCTAGCGTGGCACAGTCGGCGAGCGCCTTACCGATCGGGGCGCTCAACGACTCGGGGGAGAATCGATCGACGAGGCCGGCCGGAAGAGCGAGCCCCGGCGATCGAACGGGAAATCTATAGGTGGTCCGCCATCTCAGGAACAAATTCGGGTGAGACGAATGAGCCGGCGGGCGTGGCCAGCTATTGAGTCTCCGAGTGTGGTCAGCGAAGGATGAGATTTCCGGGCGAAAACGTGAGATGGATCGCCAGCCCCGGAGAAAGAAGAAAAGAGAGTAATCGGGAAACGAGGGAAAGGATCTCGATCGAGTCGATCGAAGGATCCTCTCCAATCTGTAAGTCTCTTCTCTTTTCGTCATTTTGCGAGAGCGGCAAAATGCGGAGCAAAACTTGTACGGAAAAATGTGTCGCATGGGCGACTTTAGAATCATTCCCTTTCACCCCTCCCCGTGTGAATCCTCTAATCGACGTCCCTCTTCCGCGCGCGTCGCCGAAAAATAATCTGTCCGAAAAATAATCTGTGCGAAAAATAAGCTGTGAGAAAAATAATTGTCCGTAGAATAACATTTGTGCAAAATTCGTATTTAAAATAACTAGCAAAAGTCCTTCGATTAAAAATGTGAGAAGGCGCGTGGCGGATCCCTGTGCGTCCCCCCTGAAATTTCCCCTCGCGTGCGCGTAGTCGCGGTCGGGCTGTGCGAGGCCTCGGCTGGCGGCCGAGCCGAGTGACGTTTTGGGCGAATAAAAGTCGCCACGTATTAAATGGTTTTAATTGCGAAATGCATGTAGTAAAATTTTGGAAAAGATAAAATAGTCGTGGTCTGGAATTCAAGTGGCCATCGAGTTCGGATAACCCAGTCTGTCTCCGATACCCTGAGACGTCGCCTCGCGCAATAATACCGAGTCTCTCACTCGCTCGAATCTTTCGAGTTCGAAATATAAGATACGAAATAACTTGCGAAAATATCTGAACGGGTCGAGAAATCGAGTCGGGACTTCGCGTGTCCAGTAACTCGTTAACTTCGGGTCAAAGTCTTATGATTATTATTTTCTCAGTACAAATTTATATTATATCGAGTTTTCTTCCTTGCTTTTTTTGTAATTAAGAACTTAAATTTTTTTATTTTTGTACCGAGCCAAAATTTGCGCTTTGTTTTTGTAAATTAAATTAAATTTGAATTTTAGGATGTGTTGATCCATTATTAATTTCCATCGAGTTCGGAGAACACAGTCTGTCCCCGATACCCTGAGACGTCGCCTCGCGCAATAATACCGAGTCTATCGCTCGCTCGAATCTTTCGAGTTCGAAATATAAGATACGAAATAACTTGCGAAAATATCTGAACGGGTCGAGAAATCGAGTCGGGACTTCGCGTGTCCAGTAACCCGTTAACTTCGGGTCAAAGTATTGTGATTATTATTATTTCAGTACAAATTTATATTATATCGAGTTTTCTTCCTTGCTTTTTTTGTAATTAAGAACTTAAATTTTCTTATTTTTGTACCGAGCCAAAATTTGCCCTTTGTTTTTGTAAATTAAATTGAATTTGAATTTTAGGATGTGTTGATCCATTATTAACTTCCCCTTCCCCCTCCCTCCGCTTACGTTAACGCGCGATACCCATCATAATATATATATGAGGTGAATTGAAAAAAAGCATGTGAGAATGTTTTAATAATCCAGGAAACGGAGGTTTGGGGCAAAATAATTAACAGGTTCTTAATGAAAAAAATGTACTTATTATTTCGACATGGACAGATTTCGACTTAGATTGAAATAAAAACGTCTGTTTGTCGCATTCAATTTACCGTATTTGGATAACTTCCCGAAAAGCATGAACTCAGGATTGCACTTTTTTCCAAGTCATACGGGAGTAATTTCTAGGTACTTACTTTTCGCCTATAAAATGAAAATCCTGGAAGATGTTTTTGCGACGAGGATTCTTGCTTCTCAATCACCCAATAAGATTCAATGTTTCCCGTCATATCTTTAAAAATATTGATTTTAGAGAACAAATGTTTTGAATAGGGGAAAAACGGCTCATGTGAAACTCTACAAACAAGTTCATACACAACCCGAACGTAACTACAATATATTTGCCACTACATCGGAAAGTACCTATAATTCCGGAATTTTTAAGGAAGGCACTTGTCCGATTGCGTACAGACTTTGCACATCGTCTCAACTGATTATACGGAGGCCAATTTTCTGTTGCCACTTATATTTTTTATTTTTGTTCTGGTTTAGGTTGTCTGTTTTTAGTAGTCATTTTAGACTGAAACAATGATAGTTCTTCGCAAGCGTAAAAAAAGTATTGCTTTTAAAATTAAGTTTTGTGCCGGGGAAGGCGGTCCGTTTACAGGCCCTCCTTCAAAGAATAGACAAACATCCATTATACATCCATTTTCCAATATGGCATTAAATGTTGTTATTCCGGGAAATGATTTTTCACTGAAATTACCTAAATAAGAATTTCGAAAAAATTGATAAAAACATATTTCCATTATACATTTTTTAATCAATTTTGCAGCTGCAGATCGTGCTGTGGTGGGAGCGGCATATGTTATTTTCATAAGGCTTCACGAAAGTGTCTGTTTTTCAAACATTTTTTATTGTTCTCTAAAATACATATGTTCACAGATATGACGAAAAATCAGTTCGAACATTGGTAGAGGGGTAAACGGAGCGGCGATAGCAAAATGCCTTTGAGGGTTTTATTTTCCAGGCAGCAAGACGCTCTATACAAAAATCTAAGTATTAACCTAAAGTTTATACCTGCATTTTTATATGTTACCAATTCGTATCAAGAGGTTCTGGCTCATTTTTCAATTCGTCTACTCAATCCCCCTGATCTCATAACATTAGCCGAAATTCCGTGCGAACTGACTGCTAGAAATTGTTGCACCCACAGTGGGTTTGCTGAATCGAATAAAGCCTTTCAACCATGACATGAACATGAATCATACGCCCTTATTAAGTTTGATTGGGTTTACATACCCCTGAGACGGCTAAAATCAAGGTTATGTGTAAGATTTTTTTTCTGCATAAAACTGAATTTCATTGAACAACCAACTTTTTTAAGTGTAAAATTTAATCTACATTGTGTAAAAATTTGGTTAAACAATGTCAAACGGTAACTTCTTAAGTTACAGTCGTTTTTCTGGGGCGTGTTTTTGGTGACAGCGTTTGCGGTACCAGACGTGACCGTTCCATTTTTATCTAAAAAATATATATATATATATTTGTTTCTTAAAGTAGATAGATGAAACTAGCACTTATCGAGCCGAAATTAATTTTTTTTATTTTTCCGTTCATGCCAGTCACTAGAATAAAACAGGCGATTTTTGCGGTACAAAATTGTTCAGTACTTATGATGAAAAAAAAACTATGCCAGGTATCGAAAAAACGGCACCATAAGTACTAGCTTATTGTGTGAAGCATAATTGTGCAAAACTTGATATCGATCGGTCCAGTAGTTACACAGATAATTCTGGTATAGATTTCGAAAACACTGTTCTGAGCAAAGGGCGTTAAATGCTTTGAGTGCACTTTACACTAAAATAACTGCTTTACTTTAAACTTGCATGAAAAAATTACATGAAGCCCCACCCAGTTTTCGAAATATAACCTTGCTATACAAAAGGTCACAAATACCCGGAATTCAACAGGAGGGAGATCACCCGGCTCATAGTTGAACAGATGACTAAGGCATAACAACCTGCACCCTAAGCGTTAGTCCCAACCATTAGTTAGAGGCGAGTACTTTCAAATGATCACCTTTTTGAAAAATCCATCTTTTTTACCTACCCAGGTGTATGTAAGTCCTTAACATTTTCTTGTCAACATCTGCAGTAGACGCGTTTGAGATGCTCTGCGCAGCCGCGAGAGCGCCACATCCGGATAAACGCAGCGCCTCCGTGTAGCATCGCCTACTAGTGTCTTCGTTTTTATGTGTGCCGTGATTTAGACAGCTTAACCCCTAAGTCGGGTTAGGGTGCACAAAAAATATTAATTGTTTCCGTAAGATTTTTTTTTCAACCATGCACGCCAAGTCGTTACACATCATTTTCAGTGTGCTTGTGTGGTACTAACGTTGTACTTTCATGTAATGGTGATACCAATTTTATGTTACAATACTAAGGTGATTTTGTAATTAATTGAAAAAAAATATTAAAACCATTGTCTAAATTGAAATAAAACATATTCTAAGGTAAATCAAAATTTTTAATATGGTAAAACAAGCGATAATATTGTTGGGGCATTTTTCTATTATATATGTACATATATAAGTACACTACTGATAAAAATGAACGGATAACATTTTTTTCGAAATTTTCAGACAAAAATAAATTTAAAAATTTCATATACCACAACTCTGTTTTCCTCGCTTTTTCGTGTGTGTGAACGGGACATAAAAAAAATCTTTTAGGCCTAGACCTTAAGGGGGGATTGTCTTTTTTTTCGCAAAATTTACCGCATTTTGGGAATTTTTTTGTGAAGAAAGGATACAACGGAAAACTTGTGAAACTTGGCAAATATGTTTTATTGATCTGTTTACTACATACAAAAAAATTTTTAAACGATTTCATCAAAAAATCCGCCTCCCACCCCCCTCAACGCGCGATGGTCCTTTTTTAATGGTGTGCACGATTACAGCCTTCACGTTCATCCTGCAACAAAAACCCAAAAAGCATTTTACTTTAGACACATATAGCTATCGTTCGATGAAGGGGAAAAAAAATTGACGATTTGGTGACGTTTTTAACTTGAAGTATCGATTTTTCGAAAAAAATTGATCGATTTTTTGTTATAAATAAAAAACTATTAAACGTCTTGCTTTTTTGCTTCATCAAACGATAAAAGGATGTCAGCTGAGCATTCTGTCCAAATTTGAAGGCAATCGGTTGAATAGTTTTTGAGAAATCGTGCACACCAGTTGTGAAAAAGCTGTTTCGAGAAAAACGCGTTTAAAGTTGTGAGTACAGTTTATGGGATATATCGAGTACTTACAGGATTTTTAATCTAATCTGCTATGCCAGGGCCATACAGGATGCCATCCTCGGCTTCGAACAACTCATTCAGTGAAGCAGTTTCGCTTCTGCGTCTTGTTTGAGCCTCTTTCGTTGCTTCGAGGCTGCGTCTCGTTGACCTCTCTATCCGCTGCTTATCTCGCGCATCGACGAATATTGATGCTTGCTGGCCAACGACGATTCCAATCGTCGTCACTGTTTTAAGGACTGCTGTAAAGCCTTCGTTAAAAATCCCTGCGGCCAAATAAGCCGCGATGTCGATCGTTTTCGCGCCACAGTGAAAGTGTTTAGGTGCGAATCGCCAAACGGTTGCGTTGAAGCTTTCGTTGTTGTTTTGAGTATCGCCACCTAAACACCTTTCCAGCAAGTCTCTCGATGACAAATCAATCTAAATCGGCTTAATAGCATTCGCGACGTCTTCATGCAGTGGAGCTTCGTGATCAAATTCGTCCAGAGTTTTTTCGGCTTCGGCAATGCGCCATTTGCACCAGCTTTGTGACCCCGCGGGACAGTACATATGCTGAAGATTTTCATTCTTCGAGATCTTGTGGTAGAACGTTGCCCACACAGTATTGTACATCTCATCAACTGAGTCTGGATGTCTTCTGATAGCCAAACCGTAGAAAATTGTTAATTCTTTTATCAATTTATCGGTTAATTTTCCTTTTCCTCCAAGTTTTTTCGTTTTTTTTTCACATTTCTCAGTCGCGAGCCCATACGCTTCTCAACGTGCCCGACGCATTCCTTTTTCTTCACGATCAAATCATCGCCGTAAGGTTTGTCTTCCAACAAGGCTTCGAATGTTTTCGTGTCGCCATCGCCGATGTATTTCGCGTACCGTACTTCATGCATTTCCCAAGATCGTCGGAACATGTCTTTGATCGCGTCAACTTTCATCTTTCCAGCTGACCCATCGTGATTTGCCGTACATTCACTGCTGTGTTCTTCGAACCAATCGTCGTATTCTTCGGTACCGGATTTTGATTGCCACCATTTACAAGCACGACAGTAAGACGATTTCACGACAAGGTCAACCACTTTGCTTGAATATTTGCCGATGAGTGTCGTGATTCCAAACAAGTAACTATATCCCCGCTTTTTCCATGTTCCGTCTCCCGACACAGAAATATCTGTCTCTGGATTTCCGTGCTCAGCATTCTTCGCTTTCTCTTCTTTCACTGCCTTTTTCGCACACAGCTCCCATACAGCTTTGGCTCCACTGTAAATGTTCTCCAAGGAGGCATAGTACAAGGTTGTGCTGAAACCTTGGGATATATCCATCAAGCCACAAAATAAATTTATACTCTCTCTGCCTACTCCCAATAGTCTCATCACAAAAACCATTCTCCGGTTTATCTCACACGATTTGTCATCGACGAGAGGACAGGAATTAATATATTGCACACGACACTTGCACTGCACAACTATTTTAAAACCCAAGCCGCAAGAACTGGATTCGCCAAATTTGATCGGTCCTTTGCATTCCTGACATATTACGAGTTGCGAGATTGCAGAGAAAACCGATAGAAACGCGATAATGCGATATCCATGACCCGGGTCCGTAATTATTTATTTGTCTTCCGCTGTCGACAGTTTCTGGGCCGACGTACTTGCAAACGTCGTTTCCGTTTCTCGGGTGTGAATATTCTCAACAAATTTCGTTTTTTTCGGTCTAGTAGCACGACTATGAGTATCACTTCCCTGTTTTCGATCCATGATATATACGTCTGATACCAGTAAACTCTCGTTCGAGACTGAGCGACTCTCCACCGAATATTTCGATCTCGCACGACCGTTAGGACTCGTCCTTCATTTAATTAAATGCCTATTGTATGCTGTCCCGTTATTTTTATGGTCCGCCGAGCAACAGATTCGGGCAGCTGCCGGGCGCGCCGACCCCTGCCGTGTGACAACGAGCGCGCGGCCACCGCGAGTCGACACGCAGGTATAAAATCGCTTATAACTTTGCCATTTTTGAGAATTTTAATTTGAAATTTTGCACACACATTCTCAACACTTTGAAGAATATGAAACAGCGGTCAGCGAAAAATCGATTTTTTTGTCGGAAAAAAAGAAAATCCCCCCTTAAAAAAGTGCGCGTGCGCATTTCGCACGCTCACGGTCTTCAAACGCCGTTCTGGAACAGCTGTCAGTCGTTAGATGCTACCATCAGTCGTTAGATCGAGGAATTACGGACATTGAGGCGGTATTTACGGAAATAAACATAACCTCACTTTCACGTGATACCGCCATAAAATATCGTCGAACGGTGAACAGTGAACGTCTTGTTATACATTATTAATAAGATAGTATATTGAAATATGCGGATACATGTCAAAACTACAGTTGGTGTCTACGGCGGGAGGGGGGCTACGCCCCCTCCACACTCGCGCGACGTGCACGATACAGCTTTCATGTACGATAAAGCTTCCGTATGCAATACACTTTCTGCATGTGGTTGCAGCTATGCGTATTTAACAATAAAAAAGCTCGGAAAACATGGTTTTGTTATATAAATACTGCACCGTTGAGACAGGGGCTTTTACGCCGAGCGTGATGTTTTCAGTACGAGTCGTAGACGAGCGCACGAAATGTACGTAATTACAATTCTTCGACTTGTCTCCTTGGGACACAACGTACTATTTCTATTAGAGATTGTCACTTTAGATGAGGAAAATAACGCTAAATCTCAAAAAATATTTGTTCTACCTAAAAATTAATCAGTCAAAAATGACGTAATTCATAGATGACCTCTTGCGTTCCTCAAATGTTTTTTTTTACAGAATTTCCACCCTTTGGTCATTCGGGCCACCGCGATATAAAAAACGGGATGAAGGTAGAGAAAATGACTAAACATAATGTTTTCAATGGCTATCCGCAAATATATGGTAACTTTAATAATTTGAGCGACAAACGCAACTTTTTCATATGGATATCTCATATTGAACATTTTCTTAAATTGAAAATTAATATTTTTTCCTTAAAGGGCATTCTTTCACCTTGCAGGAATTGTCCTGTGTTACGTCATGGCCCGCTTCATGGCACTCGCTCTATAATTCCATTAAATCTGGTCGATATGAAGAATATCGAGCAGAGAAACGAAACGCAACCTAGAAGACTCCGAGAATTACCAGGTCACCACGATTTTTACCACCAGCGTAATGCCTACGTCCGTTGCGCTCCACCCCAACCCCACGATAAATTATTCCTGGACCATCACGGTACTAGCAAATTAACTTCGGTCACCCCATCAACTGACCGAACCACCACGCGAAATACTGTCGCCTACAGTGCGAGCCTAATCCTACAAGAGGCATCCATATATTCTATATGAAAGCTATCGGCACTGAGAAGGCGCGTTTTACTGATAAAAACCCAGGCTACCACCGACTCACTTGGACGAGTATCTCGGGATCGTAAATCGGGAATTCTAGCAATATCCGCCACGAGCACGAGAACGGAAGAGAGTCACCGCTGACCCAGACCACCCCTTGGACAAATTAAATGGGGCGGTGCCGCCTACAGCACAGCAATCAATCGAACTGAAGCGAACTGAAGACCAACTTCTTTTTACTATCCAAGAATCGTTAAACCGTGAATTCGAGCAATATCCGCCACGCGTACCGCAACGAGGGAGCCACCTCTGAATCATACACACGTACCCCCTAAAATCCCTACCAAGAGCGCGAAGGTCGACCGGGATCGCTGACACGAGGGGAACCTCTTAGCGAAAGTACCGAAAAATCGAGAAAAGGCCACCCCAAAAAGGAAATACAGAGGGAAAGTGACCCAAGATTCTCGACACGTGGAACATCTTCCTAGAGAAGACCACCCCCAAAAAGGGTTATAAACGGGAGGTCCGGGAACATAGCAGCGTTCAGTCTCGAATTCAACCCCGATGCCGTAGTTACGCAGCAGTCAGTCGCGGTCAGTCTCCAGTCTGAATCGTTTAGCCTCGATTTCAACCCCGCGGCGGCAGTTACGTAGCAATCAGTCGCGGTCGAAGTCTCAGTCTCCATTTCGAGCTTGAAGTCGACGTCTCAACCTCAACGCCGTGGCTCAAGTTACGTTGTCAGTCTCAATCTCAACATCAAGTCTGAAGACTAAATCGTCGTGAACAAGCACTCAGTCGCGGCAGTCATCAGAGAAGTATCAGTCCAGCAGTCACAGTCGCAGTCTCAGTCTCAACCTCACGGCTAAAGGTACCGTCACCGAAGTCTAGTAGTCGAAATTCAACGATCTCACTGTACACATAATCCAGTCGCCTTTCATCTTCCAATATCGGTCAAGGGCTCTCCTCAAAAGAAGTCTACGCCCATTTCGAAGTGTTCAATTGCCAAATCTGAACTCCTGCATCGCCACCGTATATTTCAACCTCAAGACTCTGCAACAGCTATTAAACTATTCAATACATCTAAACCACAACGGCTGTAATCAATTGTCGTCAATGAACTATATTCCCATCTTGAACATTGCAACCATTTCAACTATTTAATCATGTGTAAATGTAGCTTTTTAATCTTGTGAAACCATTGTGCGAACACTATAAACCGTTCGACATACGTGTTACTATTAAAACTATTTAATCTTCATACTATAATCACTGTGTGAACATGACAATCGTGAAAAATTGTAACAACCATAATCCGAATCTCAAAATGATACCGCGGATAAAAGAAATTATAACCACGATTATTGGACGAACATTGGAACGAAAGGCGAATTATCCGCAAATAAATAAAGTAAGCATAGCATTCATGCAAAACTCTCGTATTATTCAATCTTCCTCAAGACCAACGCATCATCCAGTCGTCATTCTTCCCATATCAAAGACGTGACTTTCGTCCCTGGGTAAAGGACGTAAGGCAGTAGTCTGGTCTAGAAATTTGACCAAATCGATTTTTTTTCTTAATTTGATTATTCCTCAGACCTTTCTTAATACGCTTGTGAAAACCGTGTATAGATATTTCAAAAATTAGCAGAGTAATAGAAATGATAAACAAGCCGCTCGCTCAGATAGCGCGGTCGGGAAGCAGCTGCGCGCTCGTTCCGAGAAGCGGCACCGTCCGCTAGGGCTCCATACAGTATAACGGTAATCCAGTTCTCAGAATTACTTCGAATACTTCTCCGTTTCGTTTTAACGTATTTGAACTGTGCTACATTACGTTACATCCCAACCTTCGAACAGAGCAGACACGAAAATAGTTCTGTAAAATGAGACGTAAGAAAGATACGAAAACGAATAAATTTCGCGCGCATCGAAATTCAGTGACGGAAAAAAGAAAATTTCGAGGAAATCGGCATACTGGAGAAAGCAGTGAGAATCTAACAAGTGCATCGCAGCAAAGTTGCGAAAAAGTGGAGACATGGAAGTTGCACGTGATATGGAACACGGTTGCTGCATATTTAACTTTTTCACCGTTTTTGCAGCAAACAGCGCATTTGATGTTTGTAAAACTTGTAAAGACGAAGTTTCCTTCGCTAAAACCGCTTCTCGGGGATTGGGTTTCAAAATCGAAATTAAATATACAGTGCCTTCATCTAGTGCCCGGACATGCCTGAATGAGCGATAACTTCGAGGAGCGGTAGATCTACAGCACTGTGAAGTTAACGTCATCGGTCGATTTTCAAAAGAATTTCCCACTGATGTGTCACGCGTCATATCTAACCCGTTAGGCGATATAGCCTCGTGACAAAATGACAGCGCTGAAGCGGTGCAACTGCAGCGTGAAGGCAGGCACCCAAAATACTGGAGGGATGGAAATTAAGAATGCGAAATTGGAAAAAGAACAGACCGATATCTTCAAAGAAAATTGGTAGAAATTTTTTGAAAAATGTTTAAAATCACGTAACACGTCCAATATCCGAAGTGATGGCGCGAAGAATCCGATTTATATCTCTTGACTAATTAAACAAGACATTTGAGTATGACGCTAAACGTCAAAAGCCACGGCAAGACTTTTCAGAGTCTAATTAATTTTGTCCGTTTAATTTAAATCTCTGGTTGGATCAACGTTATCTACAGATGAAAACGAATTCGTGCGACAGTACAGGTGATACTGTTACGAAATAGAATCTACAATCGCGAATCATTGCGCAAAACATAGGTCCATTTTATTTCGTAGACTAAAACAATGATACCTCTTCAAAAAGGCGCTTTTCAGCTTTAAGGGGCGTAATTGGTTTTAAATTATTTAAAGGCAACGAATCGAACTACATCAAACATGATTCCAATGAACAGACATGCAACATTATTTGAATGAAGCGTCTTGCACATGGGATGTCTGTCAATACAGAAAAAAAAATTTGCAGTATGCATATTTATCACCTTCGCCCAAGCTAGCGAAACCCGAGAAGCGCATGGCAGGCTAATGAAATGGAGCTCCAGCGGCTATCAGCTGGCACCAAGCGGGCAATTATGGAATCGGTGCTCGGAATGGATCTCGGGGCCTTAATCGGACATTACCGATATTACTGAGCCGAAATCGTTTCCGATATTATCTTACATCCGACTTCACGAGAATGTGACGGGATTTTGGTGAAACTAGCCGAAAATGCCAAACGAGCCGTTGATTTCATCTTTGACTCATACGCGAATGAGCTATCGTTGTATTCGCAGCTTATACCGCCGCTTACATGAACCAGTCTCCCCAATCAGGAAGGAGGTGAAATCAAAGACGAACACGACGGGACGCTTTCGAATATGTCCCGCGGATGCTAGAAAGATGCTTGAGGGAACTGATGTCATCTCTGTTCGCTGGGGAATGACCGGTGATCTTCCGAGCTGCGTTTTGGCGATAAACCGAAGACTTTTCAAGCCCCGTTTATACAGGGTGACCCGAATTTGTCTCCGATTTTATGTTAATTCTGGTCAGAATGGGTCGAGAAGTCTGACGATGCTGCGAGAACGACGGTAGGAGCATTGTTTATTTAGCAAAGATAAAATCGGTGCTCGGAATGTTTCTCGGGGCCTCGAGCCAACATTCCCGATATTACTGCCCCGGAATCGTCTCCGATTTGATCTTACTTCCCTTCAGAATGGGTCGAGAAGTCTGACGATGCTGCGAGAATGACGGTAGGAGCATTGTTTATTTAACAAAGATAAAATCGGTGCTCGGAATGGTTCTCGGGGCCTCGATCGGACGTTCCCGATATTACTGCCCCGATTTCGTCTCCGATTTTATCTTACTTCCGGTCAGAATGGGTCGAGAAGTCTGACGATGCTGCGAGAACGACGGTAGGAGCATTGTGTATTTAACAAAGATAAAATCGGTGCTCGCAATAGTTCTCGAGCGCTCGATGGGAAATTCCCGATATTACTGCCCCGAAATCATCCCCGATTTTATCTGACTTCCAGTCGGAATGGGTCGAGAAGTCTGACGATGCTGCGAGAACGACGGTAGGAGCATTGTTTATTTAACAAAGATAAAATCGGTGCTCGGAATGGTTCTCGGGGCCTCGAACGGACATTCCCGATATTACTGCCCCGAATTCGTCTCCGATTTTATCTTACTTCCGGTCAGAATGGGTCGAGAAGTCTGACGATGCTGCGAGAATGACGGCAGGAGCATTGTTTATTTAACAAAGATAAAATCGATGCTCGGAATGGTTCTCGGGGCCTCGATCGGACGTTCCCGATATTACTGCCCCGATTTCGTCTCCGATTTTATCTTACTTCCGATCAGAATAGGTCGAGAAGTCTGACGATGCTGCGAAAACGACGATAGGAGCATTGTTTATTTAACAAAGATAAAATCGGAGCTCGGAATGGTTCTCGGGGCCTCGAGCGAATATTCCCGATATTATTGCCCCGGATTCGTCTCCGATTTTATCTTACTTCCGGTCAGAATCGGTCGAGAAGTCTGACGATGCTGCGAGAACGACGGTAGGAGCATTGTTTATTTAACATAGATAAAATCGGTCCTCGTATTGGTTCTCGGGGCCTCGATCAGAAATTCCCGATATTACCCTGAAATCGTCTCCGATTTTATCTTACTTCCGGTCAGAATGGGTAGAGAAGTTTGACGATTATTCGAGAATGACAGTAGAAGCATTGTTTATTTAACAAAGGTAAAATCGGCGCTCGGAATGCTTCTCGGGGCCTCGAGTGAACTTTCCGGATATTACTGCCCCGAATTCGTTTCCGATTTTATCTTACTGCCGGTCAGAATGGGTCGAGAAGTCTGACAATGCTGCGAGAACGACGGTAGGAACATTGTTTATTTAACAAAGATAAAATCGGTGCTCGGAATGGTTCTCGGGGCCTCGAGTGAATATTCCCGATATTACTGCCCCGGATTCGTCTCCAATTTTATCTTACTTCCGGTCAGAATGGGTTGAGAAGTCTGACGATGCTGCTAGAACGACGGTAGGAGCATTGATTATTTAACAAAGATAAATTTGGTGCTCGGAATGGTTCTCGGGGCCTCGATCGGAAAATATCGATATTACTACCCTGAAATCGTCTCCGATTTTATCTTACTTCCGGTCAGGATGGGTCGAGAAGTCTGACGATTATGCGAGAACGACAGTAGAAGCATTGTTTATTTAACAAAGGTAAAATCGGCACTCGGAATGATTCTCGGGGCCTCGAGTGAACTTTCCCGATATTACGGCCCCGAATTCATCTCCGATTTTATCTTACTTCCGGTCAGAATGGGTCGAGAAGTCTGACGATGCTGCGAGAACGACGGTAGGAGCTTTGTTTATTTAGCAAAGATAAAATCGATGCTCGGAATGGTTCTCGAGGCCTCGAGCGAACATTTCCGATATTACTGCCCCCGAATCGTCTCCGATTTTATCTTACTACTGGTCAGAATGGGTCGAGAAATCTGACGATGCTGCGAGCACGACGGTAGTAGCATTGTTTATTTAGCAAGGATAAAATCGGTGCTCGGAATGGTTCTCGGGGCCTTGATCGAACGTTCCCGACATTACTGCCCCGAATTTGTCTCCGATTTTATGTTGCTTCCTGTCAGAATGTGTCGAGAATTCTGACGATGCTGCGAGAACGACGGTAGGAGCATTGTTTATTTAACAAAGATAAAATCGGTGCTCGTGTTATGTCCCAGCCTTCAAATTTTTTACTCTACCCCAAAAATTATCATTGCACACGTGCACGATAGCGGCACCCTCATTTTTTGACCAAAGCTATATTTTGTAAACTTTATGGACGCGATAGTCGAAATATGCCACAAAACCCAGAGTGGGAAAGCGACTTGCATCCGCTCCCACGCACTAAATCACCGATAGTATATAATTTACGAGCGAATGTGCTCCAAGCGAGAAACTCACGTAGGAAAATTCCCGAATAGAAAAAACGCAAGACCAAAGCGAACAGAAACTCTCACTCCAAATCCCAAACAGACCCCTACGGAAAACTCGCCCGTGACTCCACACGGTCGTAAAACAGGCCCTCAGCGAGAATTATGAGAACACGTGCGCTAAGGCCGATTCTTGGAAATAGAGCAGCGATTGCGTCTATCTCAGCCGCGACCCAATAAGAAATCCAGAATCATGTTCCACTACTCCGCTAACCAATCACGAAAATTAACGTAACTTTTACGACCGATTATCCAATCCCTAAAAAACGCATCGTAGGAAATGCACTCTCCCAAAAAACTCCTTCTTCTCCCAAAACCGAACTCTCGCCGTTTTTGTAAGACGAAGGAGCGTCACTCTGTATTCAGTCTCCGAATCGAAAAGTCGACTTACTCAGATAATACTCTGTCCGCGTAACCGTCTAACATATTTCTCAATCCACTGTACGCGTCCTATATTCAACCGATAGATATATATACATACAAGTGTGTTAATAAACTCTATTTGTAAATCGAAAGAAACACTCACGAGAGTAAGTTATTCGATCAACGTATCGGGCGAACCTCAACCTCAAACCAAAGCGCGCACCGTAAATCGTCTAAATCCAATTGTTATTAAACTGTGTTCGGAACTCGCGCGGAAACAAATTAAGACTCACAGCGCAATCTACCTATCTTCGAAATTCGCGCACAAACTCGGCAACCTCGCGAGTCCATTCTAAATCTCCCTCCGGTACGTAACACTCGCAATAGTTCTCGAGCACTTGATGGGAAATTCCCGATATTACTGCCCCGAAATCGTCCGCGATCTTATGTTACTTCCGGTCAGAATGGGTCGAGAACTCCGACGATGCTGCGAGAACGACGGTAGGAGCATTGTTTATTTATCAAGGATAAAATCGGTGCTCGGAATGGTTCTCGGGGCCTCGATCGAACGTTCCCGATATTACCGCGCCGAATTTGTTTCCGATTTTATCTTACTTCCTGTCAGAATGTGTCGAGAATTCTGACGATGCTGCGAGAACGACGGTAGGAGCATTGTTTATGTAACAAAGATAAAATCGGTGCTCGGAATGGTTGTCGGGGCCTCGATCGGACGTTCCGTATATTACTGCCCCGAATTCGTCTCCGATTTTATCTTACTGACGGTCAGAATGGGTCGAGAAGTCTGACGATGCTGCGAGAACGACGGTAGGAGCATTGTTTATTTAACAAAGATAAAATCGGTGCTCGGAATGTTTCTCGGGGCCTCGATCGGAAATTCCCGATTTTACTACCCTGAAATCGTCTGTGATTTTATCTTACTTCCGGTCAGAATGGGTCGAGAAGTCTGACGATGGTGCGAGAACGACGGAAGGAGCATTGTTTAGTTAACAAAGATAAAATCGGTGCTCGGAATGGTTCTCGGGGCCTCGAGTGAACTTTCCCGATATTACTGCCCCGAATTCGTCTCCGATTTTATCTTACTTCGGGTGAGAATGGGTCGAGAAGTCTGACGATGCTGCGAGAACGACAGTACGAGCATTGTTTATTTAACAAAGATCAAATCGGTGCTCGTACTGCTCCTCGGGGCCTCGATCGGACATTCCCGAGATTACTGCCCCGAAATTAAAGAATTGAAAAAAAAACCGTTGGATCGCAACGATGCAAACTTCATGCACTTTTATCTTGCCCAATTACATTATTTTGATAACTACAGTATAATATCTCATGGATATTATATTTCATTCGTATTGTTTTATCATACGCATTGAAGATACTATCGTTGTTACAGTAATCTTTTGAAAATTCGTTCACATCGTTCTTGCTTATTTTTATTTTGTTGAAGTATTCTGTGACTTGAACACAGCTTTTAATACATTCATGTATAACATGGATATCACATATTTGCACTAGTTTGGTTTGAACTGTCATTAAACTCACTTGACAAAGAAATGGCCGAGCCTCAACAGGAACGTAACGCGTTCGCCAATTATCCACCCTCTATCCGCGGTCAAATTGTAGGCATGCATGAGGCTGGAATGCCGCAGAGTGAGATCCGAGGTCGGATCGGCTGCAATCGCAAAACCTTTAGTTTGTGGATCCGGAGTCAGGATAGAGGTGGCGCGAACGAATTGTGCGATCACCGCAGAAATAATACGAGGCCGCTCAAAACATCTCCGGAGCAAGACCAGCAATTGTGCGAATACGTGGATGATAATCCTTTCTCGACGATTCCCGAAGCTCTACAAGCGACGTGAATTCCGATTTCCGTTAATACGGCTCAATGCCGTTTGAGAAGTGTAGGAATTATCGCCCATCGGCCAGTGAAGAAAATCCCCCTAACGGAGAACCATCGTCAGGAGAGGATGGCATTTGCTGAAGACCATTTATTCTGGACACCTGAACATTGGCCTAAGGTTATTTGGTCTGACGAAAAAGTATAAGCTTTGCGAAATTTCGTATTGAGGGGCCATCCAGAAAACACGTGACGCACATTTTATCAATATTCGACCCGCCTCCCCCTCTCTGTGATATTTCGTGACGGGTGGCGGTGCCCCCCCTTGGCGCCCCGGGTAATCACCTGACATCGAGCCTGCCCCCCTGCTGCTCTCGTTTTTTTTTCAGCAAGAAGAAGCTAGTAAAATACTAAAACTATTCCAATAAATTATTTTAGAACGAACAATTTATATTCTTTACTTTCGGTAAATATATATGTAATTTATAAAAACGTACAATTTATACGTGGGGTCATCCATTAAGGCCTTAGGCCTCTCTACTGGCCGAAAAAATAGGCGTTTTGGGGATTTTTTGTCAGAAAAGCTACAAAATAAATCGAGATTACAAAAAAAAAGGGTTTATCATACATATCAGCGACTGTATACAATAATTTTTGTGAAGCGATTAATTTCCAAAGTCTGGCTGCGCAGCGTTTATGTCAAAACTGCATTTTTTAAGGATGTTGAGTCCCAAATCGCAAATGATAATAAAATTCTGAATATTTGGTACGTTTTTGTATGAAGTATTTCAGAGGTCATGTAAAAACTTCACGACAATTAGGAAGCTCGTTATTGAACAATTAACATTCACAAATTAAATGGTGTCTTATGGAAACTGATGTAACTTTGCAATAAGTTTTTTTTTGACCTCTCAGTTTTGTAATATCTACAATATACTGAAAGCAACGGAAACAAAACGAAGTTTTTTGATGTCACGTCGCGACCAAATGCGTACAATGCCTTTTTAAGCCTAATACGCACGATAGCGGAATTCTCATTTTTCGACGGATCTGAATATTTTCTTTAGAGTTAGGCCTACCACGGCGGAAACGTAGCCTATCCATAATAATATAACTAAGCGTTTCTCGTACCTTCCCACGCGAAAGCGTAGCAGTCTTAACGATATCGAGAACAAATATACAAGCGGGAAAATTTCGAACAGTCTCGTTGTAATCCGAACAGAGTCCGAGTACCAAAAATACCCAAAGGAAACCTTCGGGTTACAAGGATGACGAACACGTGAAGCGACACGCAAGAAATGCGTGATGATATTCATAAAGACGTAAATATATAACGACGCAACGATACCGAATGCTAACGACCATCCAAGAGTGGAAAAATGTCCAAATCCTCAAAATAGACACTCGCTAGGAGAAAATCCTCCGACCCAGGAAGTTGCCGCGGTCATAAAACTGCGTTGATATTTCCCATGCGGACTCGCGGGCCTCGGTCAACAAGCCCTATCTCGAGCGGGCGTTCTTGGCGCCGACAAGGCCCCTTTTTCGTCTATATTTTTCCGCGCTCCAGATAAAGAAGCGCAGCTCCAATTCCCGGAAATAGAGCGAAGGTTGTGGCTATCGCAACCTACTCCTCGCTCCCACTCTCATTCCAACTTATACATATTTTCCACCAATCCAAAAGAATGCACCCCCAAATGTGCACTCTCCCAGGGGGCCAGTCTCCCACGATCTCAGCATCCCAATTTTTCCTACATCCTAGAAGAAGAAAATGACCAAGTCAGTCTTCCGGCAACCACGATCACACAAACTTCTTTTTATCGAGTCTCAATCCGAGACTCCAGTCAGAATCCAGCGAGCTCATATCTAGAGTTCCTTAACCGATATCCATCGCGTTGAATATTCATTTCCTTTCTTGTAAAGCGTACGTTGTCTTGCAACTCGAGTTTATACAAATCTTGTACTTCGAAAGTTCTCTAACAGTTACGCGATAATCTTAAGAATTTTGACATTTGTATTACGCGCAATATTTCATTGTATTTTCCATTCTCGAACCGCGAAATCCACGAACACTAGAATCTGTGTCACCGAACATTTGCTGTATCCGTCACACACACACCCACACCATCTGCGAGCGTTCGGGCCATCGACGAAGGGCCCTTAGTTTTACGACCGTACCTGACACCCAAGCGACTGGGTCAACGCCGAGACGCATCAATGTAAGCGAACACATTTTCACCCTTTCGTCTTCAATTTGTATCTTTAAAATAATAGGATCAACCCATACGGCTGATTCTAATAAATTACGAGTCAATCGAACACAAGTGTCACAACCGTTATTTTCAACGATTGGATCATCCACGAAATTCTTTAAAATTATCCTTTCCACCAGCACGTCCCCTTTTTAACCCTCATCCCGTGCTATTGCGCTAGGCGTAGGCAAGAAAGAGGGATACCACACATATATATATATGCCCACGTCCCCTCAGGACGTGACATTGATAATTTTTTTAAATTTCTTTTGTAAATTGTTCTTAACAAAATGTTAATTTTTTAATACCGAGCTTCCTAATCGTCGTAAAATTTTAAGAAGACCTCTTAAATACTCCATCCAAAAACATACCAAATTTTCAGAATTTTCTTATCATTTTTTATTTCAACCCTTAAGGAGGCTTAAGTAATGATGATAGAATTCTGAAAATTTGGTATGTTTTTACATGAAGTATTCAGGAGGTCGTGTAACAATTTCATGACGATTAAGAAGCTATTTATTGAACAATTAACATTAACATGTTTCATAGGGACTCAACGTCCTTAAGTTGGCCGGAAACATATCTCAGACAATTTTCAACCGATTCACTTCAAAAATTGAATATATTTTGAAAAATACATTGTTTATGGAAGTACGCAGGTTTTTTTTTATATTGCATACTTAATTTGTTATTCACAGTTATCTGACGATTTTTTAGGCAAATTTTTGGAACGTGAAAAATGCCGTCAGATAATTATTAATAACAAATGAACTATGCAATATTAAAAAAAAAATCCTACGTACTTCCTCAGACAATGTATTTTTCAAGATATAATTAACATTTCAAGTGAATCGGTTGAAAGTTGTTTGAGTTGTTTCCGGCCAACTTAAAAAATGCAGTTTTGAGATAAACGCTTCACAGACGCTATTTTGAAATTAATCGCTTTAAAAAAATTATTGTATACAGTCACTGATATATATGGTAAAAACCCTTTTTTGTAATCTAGATTTATTTTTAGTTTTTCAGAAAAAAATCCCCAAAATGGCTATTTTTTCGGTCTCTAGAGTGGCCTGACCTCTTAATCACGTAAAGCTCAAACAGGGGGGTGGGTTGGATAACATCACGATTGACCACGGAAGGGGGGAGGGGTGTTGTGACCTATCACGTGTATTTTTATGTGTAATTGCGCGGAGAATGCTATTTAAATATACTGACAATTTACTCAGTACAATCGTTCTGTTTGTTGAAATCAGAAAAAATTAGAAGAAGGCTAGTTTTTTGACACGTGATTTTGCAGGTTCCGGTGGTGCTACATCCAAGCTTGCCTAAAAATTGGGGCGTAGGGTTTTTAAGGCGATGAAGGGGGATGGGCGTGGATTGATGCCTAAACTAAAACTAAAACCCTAGGATCTCGGCGCCACGAGACAAAAAAATGTTCATACAGTCACTACTTTTCCGGCAAAACATAAAAATATTTTAATTTTCGGTAACGGATGAAAACATGGCATAATTCGAGGGTTATTTATATGAACGGAAATGTAGAGAATATCAATCCCTACATTCCGTACATTCAAACGGCACCGGTTAAATTAACCGATTCTGAGTAATCACGAAAACAAACATTCAGAGTATTTCATCATTCGCCATGGGAAGAGGTTCTTTTGAAGTTCAAAGATGATTTTATACCCAATTGACGCGTATTTTTGAGAGCTACAACTTTTTCATTTGAATGGGGTTCGAAACAAATTTTCCGAACAGTTATTCTCAAAATACTGATTTTGGGTACTTTCAGAAATCGAAAATAAAGAGATACGAGTTTGTCGCTGTGGACAAAAATGCAGCGGAAGGTTCAAGCTACAAATCGTTTCACGGCGGTGAATTCATACGGTCAATAGTTTTCCCAGAAATTCATTTTGAATTTTCAACCCCCGAGAGGCGTTGGAAAAAGCAAAATTCAAGGGTGGTCCATAAAAACGAAAATATAAAGATTATTTTCCACATTTCATACATTTCAATCATACTCGAAAATTCGATTGTTTTTTATTTATACAGTTAACGAATTTTTAAAAATATTTCAAGAATTTTGTTAAGGGTGAAGATATTATCGGAGAGGGATGATCAAATACTCGATGGACGCGTCTTTTCAAGGGCTACAACGATTCCATTTAATGAAAAATTGTATGAATTTTTCCCACAGAGTTATTGAATTAAAACTGATCTTTCAAAATTTCAGCCCACTTTTTCACCCCCAAAATGAGCTTCCCTGACTTTGGCGCTGTGGACAAAAATAATGCCCGGATTATTCTGAACATTTTGTCTCACGGCACTGACCTCGTAGGGGTTGTAGTCTGGCATCGATCAACTCTTATCCCCCATCCCCTAAAAAAATCTCTACACCCTGATTTTTGCCAAACGTGGATTTAGCACCCGCGGCACCTACAAAATCATCTGTTAAAGAACTGGCCTTCTTCTAATTTTTTTCGATTACGGGGTTTCTCGGCAACAGCATGACTAGTAATACTTCGTTTTTCTTAAGGCGTTACCCCCACTTGCAGCGCAAAAAAAGGCCGTTTTCATGAATGTTTTTAAAGAAAACTACAAAACTTTTTTAATCGATCAATATACCATCTTGAAGAACTTTCAGTAATTTTTTTATTGAAAAATATTACATTGTTTAGTGGCAAATGGCCATCAATGAAATAATGTTTTTATATACACGGTTTGCGGTGACCAACATTGCGGCGAAGTGGATCATCTGAAAAAAAAAATGCGGATGGATTTAGTCAAATATAAGTATAAACTAGTCTTTAATCGAAGGATTTTAAAAAATATTCATTTTTCACAAAATGGCGGACAGTCAAAGTTCATGGTTCGATTTTAACGAAAAAAAACGGCCGTTTTTTGGCTATAAAACGGCCATTTTTTTCGAAAAAAAAATCGAACGATTAAAGACTACATTTTTATGTATTAAATAAGCTTGCAAAATTTCAAGAAGATCGGTTCATTAGTTTTCGAGTAATCTTGGTCACCAACTTCAGAAATGCCATTTTGAGAAAAACGCGTTTAAAGTTTTAATTTCAGTTTACACGAAGAAAATTTTTTTTTTTGTAAACTTACATACGGTCATCTATTCCGGGCCCATACAGAAGTTCTTCCGCCGACGATGCCGCTTGCAAAACGGAAATTTGGTGTTGCCTTCGTAACATTCTTCCTTCACGAGTGCTCTCGGCCGCACGTCTCTCTGCCAGTGCAATCCGTGCTTCGTTCATTTTGTCAACGTAATCGTGCGCGTTGTGTCCACAGCTCACTCTGATTGAGTTTAAATAAAATAATAATGATTTTGAACCTTCGTTGAATAGTCCAACGGCTTATCATAAGCTGCTAAATTTACAACGATTGCTCCACTCGAGACGATTTTTGGGCTGATTTTCCAAATAAGTTGGTTGAAGCTTTCGTTGTGGTTTTGATTGAAGCCACCGGAGCATCTTTCGAGTAAAGTTTCCTTACTCAGATCGTTGTATATAGGTCTGATGGCATCCAATACATTTGATGGAAGTGGTTTATAAACGTGTTGGAAAGCTTCGTTTCTCGCCTGAGCTCGTTGATACGAACACCACGATTCTTCACCGGTTGGACATCTCTCAATGTCCACCATGTAATCTCTCAATGTCCACGATGTAAATCGACACCATGGTGTCGATTTACATCGGTTGAACTGTAATGATCGAAGGTCGCCCATATTGCCTCATGCATACCGTGAACAGAAGCAGAATGGCGTCGAATAGCAAGTCCATAGTACACAGCGAGCTTGTCAATACATTTTCCTCTCAGCTGTCGTTTACCACCAAGTTTTTTGTTTTTTTTTTTACTAAATTACGAAGGCGGGATCCCATACGCTTTTGGACGTGACCGATGCATTATTTTTTTATAACTTTTCCGTCGTCATAAGGATGAGAATTTACTAGCCTAGTGTACGTTTTCGAATCTCCGTCTCCAATATAGTAACGGTACAGGACATTATATTTTTCTATTGAACGCTTGAAGATTTCGATAATGGAGTCCACCTCCATTTTTCCCGAGGAGCCTTCGTGATTTGCACTGCAGTTATCTTCGTGTGTTTCGTACCATTCTTCGTAGTCCGCATCATTTAGTTTATGTTTCCACGATTCACACATTTTACAATACGCACTTTTTACCACAAGATCAAGTACTTTTCCACTGTAGTAGCCTATGACTGATGTGACTCCGAACAACGACGTATATCCTCGCTTCCTCCTGGATCCATCTCCGGAAACTGTTAATTGAGAAGTTGCATCGCCTTCTGCATTAGGTGTATTTTCAATTTCTTCTCGTACGGCTTTTTTAAATATTACATCTGCACATGTTTTTACAGACTCATAAATACTTTTCAAAATTGTTGAATATGTAGCCTCGGTAAGAAACCTTGGCATGTCCATAAGTCCGCAAAATTTTTGTGCTCCAGCCAATCCTATACCGAGAACTCGCATGGTGGATATAAATCGACGATTCATTTCATACGAATGTTCCAAAAAAGGAGAAGATGGTATCAAATTATCTGCACATGAGTCACCTTTCACAACCATTTTGAAGCCTAGTCCTCTTGCACTTGCCGTTTCAAATGTAATATTTCCATTACACGTTTTGCACTTGACTAAATTTGAAATAGCAGCAAACACAACCCAAAAGTTCAAAATCCGATATTTAATATTAGGACTTTGATTCACAGTCATATCAATATTATTTTTCAGTTTCTTCGCAGACGTGCTGAAACTTTCACTTTCCGTTTCGGCCAGGTTGGGGTTAAAAACACCCTTCCTTTTTTTTGGTCGAGATTTCTGTACATTATCACTGCTTCTTGTTTGTCGCGAACCTTTTTTTCGATCCATTTTTTAATGTAAAATGAATAAAAACTGCGCTTATAATATTATGAATGGCGGAATATACGTCTTATATAGTCGAACTTTCGAGCTACACTGACGAGTTTAGACCATAACAGACAACGAAAATACGTTTTTATAAATTCCAGTCTATTAGATGAACGTTGTGAATGCCAGGCATACGACCCTTTTCATGTGAATGCTAGGTATACGACCCTTTTCATCGAACAATGCATTGAAGGCAGGAGTAACGGTCGAGCGCGCCAGACGGCAGACTAGCCGGTCGTTTACACAACGGATTCTTCTCTTTCAACGTTCATATCTCAGTCAATTTTGTTCGGATCGGCTTGAAATTTTCAGGACATATTCTCAGATACTTATACTTCAAAAAAATGCAATAAAAAAATCGATTTTTTCAAAATCGTATGTGTGGGCAACCCCTTAATACGATACCGCACTCTCTGACATTTCTTATAAAAGAATACACGTGTCGTTGGGGCGGGGGCTAGCTACGAACCTCACCACATATCTCCATATAAATTTGGCGCGCATCACATCACTTCTGTATTTTGGTCCATCAGTTATTTCCATAACAATTTCTCCCCCTACTAGGTTTTTACTTCTTCGGCTGATGGGCGGCAGCATGTCTATCGTTCGCGTGCGAAGGTTTACGAGTGCGATGAACGATGCGTTGTCGAGAAGCAATGGAGTGGGAGGATATCTGCTGGCTTCTGGGGATGTATTACCGCGGAGGGGACGATGATTTTATGCGAAATCCCACCGCGCATGAATTCCCCAGACTACGTTAATGTGCTGGAAAACACGATGCTCCCGTGCGCTAGAGTTCGATTCCCGATGCATCAGCACCCGACGATCAGCTTTATGCAGGATAACAACTCAGTCCACACATCGCGAGCAACAATGACTTGATTCCGTTACCATCCGGAAGTCGAGGTTATGAACTGGCCCAGTAAGTCCCCAGACTTAAACCCGATCGAGAACCTCTGGGGTATGTTCGTTTAGCACTTGCTGGCTACTTCAATTGAATAATTTTTTTTTTATCCAAAGGTTTCAGTTCTTCAGTTGACTTTAAGGGGTGAGATGCAGTCAGAGGCGTGAAAAACGAGCATTTTCAATAATTTTTTTTATAGTAATTAAGTTTGTTTTACAAAAATTGTTACTTAGACTTTTTATGTTGTATTTCAACTTGACTTGTACAAATTTTCAAAGAAAAATATTGATTATTTATAAAAAATATGGCCATCTTTGTCGGACCCCTTCGGCGTGTAGTGCTTTGCTGTGACCATCATAACATTTTACTGGATCATCTGAAATCAAAAAACCAAAATAAAATCAGTAGTAGGGCTGGAGCGGTTCTAACCCAGGGATCTCAGGGGGGAGCGGGGCGGGGGAGTCGAGCGCGGGGAAGCCGGGGTATGCATGGCGGGGGGGGGGGGGGATCCTGCACGCGGCAGCCGATTGCGCGGTTGTGGCGACGGGGGAGGGAGAGGGGGGTGTTAGAGAGTGGGGAGGCTAGGTTTTGGTGACGCTGTCTTCCAGGCGATAGCTGGACCCGCGGGCGAGAGGGGGAAGCCGCTGTCGACTCTGTGGGGGAGGGGGCATCATAGAGTTGCGTTTCCTTGAAAACCCATAAAATCTGATAACTTATTATCAACATTATAGATGTAAGCGGAGCATTTCCGAGATTGGGGGAAAAGGATCCAACACGCGAGAGAAGGGGGAAAAGGATCCAACACGCGAGAGAAGGGAGAGAGTCAATGAAACATACACTTTTTGTTATTATAACAATCACTTTTTATTTTTAATTGTGTGTGTGTGTGTGTGTGTGTGTGTGTGTGTGTGTGTGTGCGCGTGCGTGCGTGCGCGCGCGCGCGCGCGCGCGTGTGTGTGTGTGTGTGTGTGTGTGTGTGTGTGTGTGTGTGTGTGTGTGTGTGTGTGTGTGTGTGTGTGTGTGTGTGTGCGCGTGTGTGTGTGTGTGTGTGTGTATGTGTTCGCGCATGCGTTACAAAATGAGTCTCTATTCACAACCCGTGTCACCAAACTGAAACAAACAAGAAAACACATTTTCAAACAAGAAAACACATTTTTTTTTAATTTTTTTTTTTTTACATAAACTTATTTCATTCTTATGATTCAATTCACAACACTCACAATGATTTTTGACCCCATGCATCTCAAACACGCGGATTTCGGCATCGCTTGGAATAATGGCTCTCTGCAGTCCTTGCAATATTTGCCCTCAATGAATTTTAGTATTTCAACGGTGTGGACGCGGACCTCACGCATTTCCGTAAAGAATCCTCCTGCATTGGCGAAACACGATATGCACAGCGAAATATCCATGTGCACGCCTTCATAAAACAGATGATGCACGCAAACTTTGTCCATATCGTTGAAACTATTTACGGCCACTCTATTTAAATAGCGTTCCGAGTATTCATAGTGTTCACCATCATCACTATCACTCGCATAATCCGAGTCATCCGAGATGACTTGATCGTCGTTGTCGTCATCGTTGGCGTTGTCGACATCATCATCATCATCTTCATCGTTAGCGTCGTCGTCGACGTCGTCCTCAATGGCGATGGACTCAGGCTGATCATCTTCAATAACGATGACCTCGGGCTCATCAGAATCGTCCGGTTCGGCAACTCCATTGTTGACGTCCATATTGGCGTTGTCGACATCATCATCATCATCGTCTTCATCGTTAGCGTTGTCGTCGACGTCGTCCTCAATGGCGATGACCTTAGGCTCTTCATCTTCAATAACGACGACCTCGGGCTCATCATAATCGTCCGGTTCGGCAACTCCATTGTCGAAGTCCATGCGGCGTTCACCACCGTCATTGATTTCAACGACGTCACTATCATAATAGTGATATTCAGCTAAATATACATCGTCAACCACGATCATTTCGTCTTCACTATCCGAAATCACGATTTCTTCAGCCATTTTTGATCTTTCTCACGCTATCTTGTCGATGTACAGTCAAAAAGTGCACTCTCCGGAGGTTCGAGACTATAATGATGAAAACTGCTGCCCCAAATGCCCTTTTGGGGAAGTGCATATTTTCGAATCCCTATAGGTTTTTTCTAGTATGGTGGGGATGCCTATCTGCTGTTCGATTTTTTAACATAGTACGAGAGATGGAAAGCGCTTTCGCACGTGAACAAAGGCGGAATACGAAAAAAAAAAAAAAAAAAAAAAAAAAACGTCTCTTAAGAAGTTACGTAGAGGGCTAAGAAAAAGTGGATGAATTTATCCAGATGTTCTTTTTTTTCAACTATCTGGACGGAGGCTCATGTCCGAGACACTGTTATACACTGCAACGTTTCAACCACCTCGTCCGAAAGTCTCAAATTTTACGACTCTTTTTTTTCTTACATCGAGCGCCAGGGACCGTCATACCCTATCGCTTCGCATGTGCAACTCGGGCCTCATCATTCCATAGGTCCACACTTGAAAACCCATAAAATTTTACGACAACATGCGACGAAGACAGTGATCCGGGGAAAAAATGCATTTCCATTTTGCAGGGCTTTAGTTTTTCATCTCTGAATGATAATATATACAGAGAGTGCAACGTCAAACCTTGATGCCGACACTTGAGATCATGCAGGTCTGGACAAGTTAGCCCCATGGTTAAGGATTTTTTCTTCGTTAACACCACCCTCCAAGCTATTAGAATTTTTTTTTTATTGCTCCGCTATTCAGAGCATATATGATAACGGGATGTTTATGTTGAAAAACTATAAACTTTCGGAGATCTATGGATAAAGACCTGTTTAGGCTTCGACCGTGCACCACTAAGGAACATTGAAAGTGCGGGGAAAAATGGATTTCACGACTATCAACAAAGTCAGCCGGATGGCGGAATTCCTTCCTACGAAGAAGCTATCAGAACTCTGCATTCACTCGGATCATCGAATCTCCGACATGAGGGCCGTGCAAACCAAGTTTGTGAAACGCTACATCGCGGACATCGCAGATGAGTTCGCCGTCTTCTTACCAGCACGACTTGTGAAGGCCTTCGACGACGATTTGGAAACGTTCGAGCGTATGCGGCAAGCGCCACGTGATCATCATCTCTGGATGACATACAAAGGTGGAAAATACAACAGCGTCGACTTCTTCCGACTCTGAGCACACCATGGTGGACAAAGACGAAATTCTATAGAACACCATTGCCGAACAGCTGTCCACATCATCGAAAGTATGCTGTCACTTGTGCGCAAATGGTCAACTCTACATGCAGTTGTAGAAAATACAACAGCGTGAAGTTCCATCATCTCTGAGCATGGTGGAAAAGAGCAAATTCGTGGGGGCAGCATTGTTGAGTGGAACAACCGTCGGCATCACAGTCGTCTCGCCTTCGTTTTCAACGTTTTATGTGTTGACTATGTAAAAATGTATGTAAAAAACTGTTTTATCGAAGTATAAGAGGAGGAGAAGTTCAAACTATTTTCGTCGTAGAATAAAATATACAAATAACATATATTTTCATCGAAATGTTTTTATTCATTTTTCAAAAAAAACCGTCGCTCACACAACGCTTTGTATACACTCAACCAGCTTTTCAGTGATTGTACATTTGCATGGGCGCAATTGTATTTCGTGTTGGAGGAATGATGCGGGCATTTGGATTTGGTGATTTTCGGCAACTTCTGCAGCGATGGACAGTCCAGAGTCTCCAAGTCGATGAGCTTTGTTGCGGGATCCGTGAATCTTGATAGCCATGTACATTTTTCGAAACCCTTCACATAGATGGTAGGAGCTCCTTGCAAGATTCGTCGAAAGTTCAGCCGAAGACTTTGCTACGTGGGAGCAACGGATTGACGGGGTCATCGAAGTACTGAAAACGCAAAGCCGAATTAAGCGCCCACGATTATCAACTGAACGTCAGCAGTCATTGATAGCCCAAATATCGCATGTGGAAGGATTGAAGAATTCCACACACAGACATTTTATACACATGGGTACAGGAGACAGCGATGATGGGTTAATATGGCGAGAGATTGAGTTGAACGCGTAATGGTCCACCCTTCAACCCCTGCTCGATGAAATAAATAACGTGACAGTGGCTGAGCTTTACGACAAATCCGTAATCTTCCGATAAATGTAACTAAGTATAATCCAATCCGCATTGAATGTTATATCTTATTGCCGTGGGAGATAATGATTATAAGGGCTGCAATTGATGTGCAATCAAAAGATAATATACGTTATGCATGGGCAGCTGTCAGCTTTAGACCCAGCTGAACGAAACAGTGAGCAGGCATCTTACGCACATTGTTTAACGGTATTGAATCTACTGAACATTGGATTCCCAGAGACAGCAGATAAAAAAATCGAGCTTCAAGCAATCGATTCATCACTGTGTATACCACAAAAAAAAATACCTTGTTCCGATACGCATCACTCAATGTGAGAAGGAAAAGCATATTAATTTGCTATGCATACAATGTACTAAGGACAATAATGTATGATATTTCGCATCGATCGAGAACCTGTCGAGTCTCCTGAGCACATAACTGACAGTAACAGCCATAAGGATATATGTATGCGATCGGTGTGTGAAGTCAACATAATTACTATATTGTTATATGTGCTAGACGAATTAAACAACAATCCACTATTTCGCAGGTATTTGCATTAGTTTAGATCAGAGGGCAAATTGCAATCACATAAGATCGATTGTTGAGCAGAAAAGAAATGGACCATCCGACTACCATCGGACAACCCATAAGTGGCTCCATTGTAAAGGCCTATATGAAGTGTTTATGTTTCTTAAAACTAATGACAGAGTAGATGAGGGTGTGGAACGACTGATGAGAAGAGCGTGGCAAAGGACATGTATCAATATCATGGAGTATTTATTATTGACTACTACATGTGTTGTTCATATGTCGAATCCCTACCATAGTATCAATCACAGCACAGCGCTGATTCCATATCATAATTTGTTGAAGAACTAGAAAAACTAGCGCTGTGCATATAATACATTTTCTGCGACAATCAATGCACGTCGTGAGTTAATTCTAATACGTTGGCGCAATGACAATTATTGTGTATTCAGTCGTCATCCATCAGAAGAGGTGGAAGCTGCATTACTCAAGATACAATGGCATATGCTCCACATAATATTAAATGATATAAATAAATTGTCATTACTTCGAATATTGGAAAGTAGGCAATACTTGAGTTTGTGTTTTCGATTTTGGGGTCTATACGAGTATCCACTGCTACAAAGCACAACGAAATATTTATAGATCGTACAAGCTGCCATCCCAGCTAGACAAACCAAAATATGTAATTTTTGCGTCATAGACTGGTGAAAAGAATTCTATGGCAAATGACATTACATTATTCGTCGACTGCAAACTCACCAGAGTTAAACTTTATCTCAATTCGGAATTCTATCCAGACGATGGCTCGAATTTGCACTTCGACAAAAAAAAATTCGGCCCTCTCACGGTTAATGATTGATTGCATCAGAACGAGCCTGCGAACAAATGCTACCGTAGATGCGTGAATAGAGTTCGAATGCAAGGAAGATTCACCATCGAATACAACTGCATATTTTTTCAATCGTACACGATGGCGTTGTTGCATATTGTCCAATGACCGACACTATCCATAAAATTCTATAGCTCCGCAAAATACTCCCTCGCCTAAGTGAATGAATAGTTTAAAAATGAGTTTCTTGAAGATCAACGTCAGTCATGATTGGATCTTGTCATCGACTAGATCACGCTAAAATATATTCATTATGACTGTGCCCACCTTTGTCGATCTTCAAGGATTCATTGTTGGAAGGAACTTTATCGTGAAGGAAGTAGCAATTCTGAGAGCGGGATGCGTACTCTCCCATTACATTTTCGCGAGTCCCATACCATGGAGACTTCTCACCAAATCTGAGAGATACGAAGCATCATGGTTGATTCGCAATCATCATGGTCTCAAGTGGGCCTATGGAAACGTTCCATATAGCATGGCCAAAGATTTAATAACGGCCGCAGTTGAAGGTTCAACGGAAGACGACATGTGTTCTATCGTACATGTTAAGGGTCATGAAAAACGAGAATGGCTAGCTGATATACTAAATATGAAAAATGAGCTAGTTATTGAGTCGTTGAATATGGACTTGGACGATATGGATGCCTCAAGTAAATTAGATGGAAGTTCTACTCTACGATGTGAAAAGCATAAAAACCATTGTGCCTTACAAAATGTGTTTAAAATCTACCACTGGTGGCTGAATCATAAAGATTCGTGCAAATAAAGGAAAATGTAACATTATGTACTTTTTTATTCTCCTCACCCCGTACTTTATCATGTCAGAATCATCGGATATCGAATTCTGCAACCGAATAAAATATTTCTTTCGAATGTGAAACCCATTTTTTTTTTTGTATGGGATACACAAAAATCGAACACTTCGAGATGTTTGAAGATTTTCGAGAGTCCTTCGTGAGATGTTCAAGAGTCTTCCGAAGACATTCATAAGACATTTAAAGACATTCCCGAGACGTTCGAAAACATTCATAATACGTTTGAAGCCATTAATGAGGGGTACAAAGAGGTTCAAGGGACGTTCTAGGACGTTCATGAGACGCTTGAAGATGTTCGGGAGGCGTTCAAGAGCCTTTAGAAAACGTTTATTAGACGTTTGAAGACATTCATGAGAGTTTCGAAGACGTTCAAGAGATCTTCGACGGCATTCATAATACGTTTGAAGACATCGATGAGGGGTCCGAAGACGGTCAAGAGACTTCCAACGACAATCATAGTACGCTTGACGACATACGTGCGCGGTTCAATAACGCTTGAGAGACTATCGAAGACATTTCGAGGACCTCGACGACGTTCAAGAGGCTTTCGAAGGCATTCGCGAGACTTTCGAAGACGTTTGAAGACATTCACGAGGGATTCGAAGACGTTTAACAGACTTGCAAAACCATTCACGACGGCTCAGTTTTGTTTGGGTTAGTTCGAGTTTGTTTGGGTGAAAATCGTTAAGTTTGTTTGCAAGTCTGTTAAAAGACGTTTAACGTCTTTTAACAGACTTTTAACGTCTTTTAACAGACGTTTAATCGTTTGCAAGTCTGTTAAAAGACGTTTAACAGACTTGCAAAACCATTCACGACGGCTCAGTTTTGTTTGGGTTAGTTCGAGTTTGTTTGGGTGAAAATCCCAAACAAACTCGAACTAACCCAAACAAAACTGAGCCGTCGTGAATGGTTTTGCAAGTCTGTTAAACGTCTTCGAATCCCTCGTGAATGTCTTCAAACGTCTTCGAAAGTCTCGCGAATGCCTTCGAAAGCCTCTTGAACGTCGTCGAGGTCCTCGAAATGTCTTCGATAGTCTCTCAAGCGTTATTGAACCGCGCACGTATGTCGTCAAGCGTACTATGATTGTCGTTGGAAGTCTCTTGACCGTCTTCGGACCCCTCATCGATGTCTTCAAACGTATTATGAATGCCGTCGAAGATCTCTTGAACGTCTTCGAAACTCTCATGAATGTCTTCAAACGTCTAATAAACGTTTTCTAAAGGCTCTTGAACGCCTCCCGAACATCTTCAAGCGTCTCATGAACGTCCTAGAACGTCCCTTGAACCTCTTTGTACCCCTCATTAATGGCTTCAAACGTATTATGAATGTTTTCGAACGTCTCGGGAATGTCTTTAAATGTCTTATGAATGTCTTCGGAAGACTCTTGAACATCTCACGAAGGACTCTCGAAAATCTTCAAACATCTCGAAGTGTTCGATTTTTGTGTATCCCATACAAAAAAAAAAATGGGTTTCACATTCGAAAGAAATATTTTATTCGGTTGCAGAATTCGATATCCGATGATTCTGACATGATAAAGTACGGGGTGAGGAGAATAAAAAAGTACATAATGTTACATTTTCCTTTATTTGCACGAATCTTTATGATTCAGCCACCAGTGGTAGATTTTAAACACATTTTGTAAGGCACAATGGTTTTTATGCTTTTCACATCGTAGAGTAGAACTTCCATCTAATTTACTTGAGGCGTCCATATCGTCCAAGTCCATATTCAACGACTCAATAACTAGCTCATTTTTCATATTTAGTATATCAGCTAGCCATTCTCGTTTTTCATGACCCTTAACATGTACGATAGAACACATGTCGTCTTCCGTTGAACCTTCAACTGCGGCCGTTATTAAATCTTTGGCCATGCTATATGGAACGTTTCCATAGGCCCACTTGAGACCATGATGATTGCGAATCAACCATGATGCTTCGTATCTCTCAGATTTGGTGAGAAGTCTCCATGGTATGGGACTCGCGAAAATGTAATGGGAGAGTACGCATCCCGCTCTCAGAATTGCTACTTCCTTCACGATAAAGTTCCTTCCAACAATGAATCCTTGAAGATCGACAAAGGTGGGCACAGTCATAATGAATATATTTTAGCGTGATCTAGTCGATGACAAGATCCAATCATGACTGACGTTGATCTTCAAGAAACTCATTTTTAAACTATTCATTCACTTAGGCGAGGGAGTATTTTGCGGAGCTATAGAATTTTATGGATAGTGTCGGTCATTGGACAATATGCAACAACGCCATCGTGTACGATTGAAAAAATATGCAGTTGTATTCGATGGTGAATCTTCCTTGCATTCGAACTCTATTCACGCATCTACGGTAGCATTTGTTCGCAGGCTCGTTCTGATGCAATCAATCATTAACCGTGAGAGGGCCGAATTTTTTTTTGTCGAAGTGCAAATTCGAGCCATCGTCTGGATAGAATTCCGAATTGAGATAAAGTTTAACTCTGGTGAGTTTGCAGTCGACGAATAATGTAATGTCATTTGCCATAGAATTCTTTTCACCAGTCTATGACGCAAAAATTACATATTTTGGTTTGTCTAGCTGGGATGGCAGCTTGTACGATCTATAAATATTTCGTTGTGCTTTGTAGCAGTGGATACTCGTATAGACCCCAAAATCGAAAACACAAACTCAAGTATTGCCTACTTTCCAATATTCGAAGTAATGACAATTTATTTATATCATTTAATATTATGTGGAGCATATGCCATTGTATCTTGAGTAATGCAGCTTCCACCTCTTCTGATGGATGACGACTGAATACACAATAATTAACGATTAAACGAACTTACCTAAGTGAAGTTCAATCGTGATTGAACTTCACTTAGGTAAGTTCACTTAGGTAAGTAGTGATATAACGATTGAACTTCACTTAGGTAAGTTCGTTTAATCGTTAATTGTATTTCGCGCCTCTTCCTCGAGATCATAGATGTAGTCGTTTAAAGATAGTTACGGCAGATATATTTATAGTACACCTTTTTTGTTTCAATTTTGTTATAAAATTGCAACGATATTAGCTTTAGCTATAAAGGTAAAAGTCCATTTCGAAATGAACGATAGTATCTTTTTCGAACTCTTAACAATTAGTTTGAACTCCAGTTTCCAATACCGCTTCTGCAAATTCCCTGTTTTTCATGGGAACATAGCGATCATAAAAACGAGCAAAAGTCTCTGAGTCTTTCGACCAGCCGGCTGTCTTTCGGATTACGTCAATATTAACTCCCTGACGTTTTGCCGCTGATGTAGCCGCGTGACGAGTACTATACGCCGAGAACACGTTGGTATCAATACCACTTTTAGATAAAACTAATTTTATCCACCGACTCAGCGTTTGTGTTCCTACGACTTTATACGGTTTCTTAAAAGAAATAAACAATTTAACCTCTGAACCTCGCAAATCTTTGGTTTTTGCTAAATAGGCTAACAGTACTGAGGCCACGCAAATCTGTTTATCGTCAATGAAAAACGGTAATCGTAGAACTGGCTGTCTTTTCTTTGGCCCTGAAGTTTTAATTGAATCGGGAATTTTGATTTCCAACACACTTTCGGTTGCTCGGTAAATATTTCTCGTATCAATAAGAGACAGAGTCTGCATTCGATGCCCCGTAGATAATGCCAACAAGGTCGCTAATTTCAAGGTTAAGTTCTCCAAACTAATCTCTTCGTTTGGATAAAAAGTCGATAAATATTTTAAAACAACCTTAGGGTCCCAAGTCGAATCGTATCTGGGAGCCACCGGTCTCAACTTTGCTACGCCCTTAAAGAAACGTTGAATTTTATCGTTCTTCCCCAACTCTGGTCCTTCAATTAGCGAAATCGCGGATCTATAGCCGTTTAGCGAACTGTATGAAGCTCCTCTTTTGAATTCCTCCGTGAGAAACAATAAAACCTCTTTTTCGGAACTACTAAACGGATCGAGTTCTTTGCCAGAACAAAAGAGCCACCATTTTTTCAAACCGCAATCATATTGACGAAGCGATGATTTCGACAAAGATGCTATTGAAATCTCCACTGATTCCACCGGAAACCCCCTTCTGATGAACGCCTCCCGGATAACCTGGCGGCAACCAGCGTAAGGCGGTGCCACAAGGGGTGTGCCTCTCTGCAGGAAGATTGAATCAAATTAACATTTGGTTTGAAAATAACTGGTTCGCTATCGAGTAAAGATAAAAATAAGGGGAACCACGGTTGAGCTTCCCAGTAAGGCACGACTATTATCCCGCAAGATTTCTCACTCTCGATTTTTTTGAGCGTTCTCAAAATAACCGAGAAGGGAGGAAAAGCATAGAAAAACCAACGTTTCCACTCGATCGTGAAAGCGTCGATTGCTATGGATTCGGGGTCTCTGCGCCACGAAACATAATCACTACATTTCTTATTCGCCCGTGACGCGAATAAATCAATTTCTGGTCTACCAAAGGTCTTTACTATTGCTTGAAATGCTCTATCTGAGAGCTCAAATTCTGTCTCAGGCTGTAATCTTCGCGATTCTCGATCGGCCTCGACGTTCTCGCAGGATCGGATATACGACGCTGAGATCCAAATATCTCTCCTCTCACACCACTGCCAAATTTCTTTGGACAGGGAGCTCAGCCTCTCGTACTGACTGTCTCTCATTCGGTTTATGTATGCAATCGCGGTCGTGTTATCTATGCGTAATAATACGTTACTATGTCGAATATCTCTTGCGAAGCATTTCAATCCGAAGAAAGCCGCTTTTAACTCCAATTCGTTTATATGTAGCGCTAAATCTTCTTTGTTCCAAAAACCGTGATCTCTACGGTTTTTACAAAAAATACCCCAGCCGGTACGCGACGCGTCAGAGAAAATTTCAAGCTCGAAAACCGGCTCGCTCATCGGCGCCCTAGCGGAAACGATATTCTTTTTCCACCATGCAAAATCTTCAGCTAGACTTCTTGGCAGGTACATTATTGCATCGAAATTATTGCCGTTGGCTTCGAGCGCTAGCGTTCTTGCTTTTTCAAACCCTCTCACATAAATCATCCCGTATTTTAGAGCTGGACACCGAGAGACTAGGGTACCGACGAGGCCTGCAAATTCTCTTATCGTGCAATGGTTAAGTTTACCGAATTTTCGTAGTAATTCGAGGGTTTTATGAATTTTACCTTCCGGTAACTCTATACTCATTTTGTTGGAATCAAAAATCAATCCTAAATATTTGCACCGTTGTGTAGGTACTGTGAGACTTTTTTTCTCATTTATAATAAAACCTAGCTCTCGCAACAGCGCGGTTGTTCTCTGAACGTTACGAATGCAACTCTCATACGATTTACCGATAACAAGAATATCGTCGAGGTAGAAAACAGAAACTAGGCCGCGTTTTCTTAGACATGCCGCTACCGGTTTCAATAGTTTCGTGAAAACATAAGGTGCGACGTTGAGACCGAACGGCAGACATGTGAACTCATACAACTCGCCCTTGTACAAAAATCTCAACCATTTTCTACTCTGTTTTTCTACGGAAACGAGATAATAGGCGTCCTTTAGATCTAGTGTGGCCATAAAATCCTGCGACCTAATCAATTTTTTTGCTACTTTCCAGTCTTCGATTTTAAAATGTTCCGCGGTAATAAACTCATTAAGTTTTTTAAGATTCAATATCAACCGATATGTCTTATCTGGCTTCGGAACTAAGAAGATATTTGACAAAAATTGAACTTTAGACCATAAACATTTTTCAATGGCGCCTTTCGAAATTAGCTTATTAATCTGACTATTAATTAGCGAGTGCTCCTGATCCGTCCACGTGGGTTCTACCGGGGGACGATCTTGAAATGGGTACGATGAAAATGGTATTTTGTAACCTCGGACCCATTTTAATATTACCGGATCATTGGTCACTTTCGACCATGCGTCAACGAATAAAGTCAGTCGGCCTGCTGGTTTACCTACATTTTCTGTCTCGTTTATCGACGTTTTCTGTAAGGACGGGACGATTCTCGGCGATCTCGTGCCTTCTTCGAATCCGAGTTGTTGTACTGGGCGCTGCTGTAATTTTCCTTGTTGTTGCGATTGTTGTTGTACTGCCGACGCCCGCCCGACATCGTTGCTCGATTTCTGTACGAAAATTGTCGAGACGGGCCCTTCGAGTTTTTTGTGTTCTTCTGGGCGGTCGACTGTTGTACAGGTTTCGTTGGGGGTTTGAGATCGTTCGATGTTTTTTCTAAATTTTTAGCGATCTTCAATTTTTCGTCCAAATCTTCTCCGAATAACCATTCGTCGACCGACGTGTTCGACAACGTGGTCTTTAATGACGAGTTTAAATTGGCTAGAATAAGCCCTTTTCTCGCCAGTGACTCTTCCCGGTGAATTGAGGCGAGGAGTCTACTTCCATCACTCAATTTTTCGAGTAATCCTATCTTCTCTGGGTTATCGACCTTAAGCGCACTTGTAATCGCTTTACCCAATGCGGCAAGACACGCCGCAATCCGTTCTTGCTTCTCAACGATACGTTTGTCCCTCTTTAATGCGGTTTCTTGAACTGCAGCTGTAATTTCCGCGTTCAATTTCGGAACTACGATAAACTTACAATTCTCCGGGGCGGGATATTTTTCCAGCAAGGCCTTTACTTCATCTGCAGGAAGCCCTTTTTTCACAATCTCCGACCAACGGAGAGCTATATCTTTATGAATCGCGGCACCGGCTATCGTCTCCGACTCGAGGCGCGATCCAAGGACTTCCAAAACCTCTCGTTGCAGCTCAATTTCGTGTTCCGGAATCTCCGGCGCCGGCTCGCCCACCTTTTTAGTTACTGTTACGTCCTCGTGCGCAAGAATATCTGCGGGAGTGACTGCGGACGTCTCAGTATTCTCGTTACCCTCTGAGCGGATGCCGCCCTCGATCTCTGAAGTCGGCACGGGGCTTCTCGAGTTTATTCGATGCGGTGAACCACGGCCCAGCGCGTCCTCTGAAAAAACCTCGATTGAGCGGCTTCTAGACGGTGAGCGTCTTGATCTAGATCGAGTTGTTGAACGTCGAGCCTGCGAGCGTCTCCGAAGCTGGGAGCGACATGATCGAGATCGTGCTCTCAAACTTCTTCGAGTCTGTGAGCGTCTTGATCGATGCCGAATCGGCACGGGAGACAGCGATCTTCGAGCCGAACTCTGTGACGTCGATGAACTCCCTGACAACGAGCGCTTACCTGTGAAAACGATTGTTCTTGTTCGATCGTGCAAGGTTAACCCCCAAGGGGGGAATTCAGCAATGTCAGCAAAAAATGTTGTGGCCCGCGTTATCTGAGTCAAACTCAACGGTCGTCGTCCGATAATACCGTCTTCCTTCGTAAAACGAAAGGCGTACATTCTGGTAAGAGCCAAAAGTACGACGCACAACGATAAAATCGCTTGCGTGTAATCAACGGTGAGCTGGTTCGGTACATGGCCTCGTACATTTTTCAAAAAATTTCATGAGCCGATGGCGTCCTCCTTTTTGTCAAACAAAAAAGAGAGGTTAAACCTCTACTTACGACGCTTTCTCTTTTTCCGGTCTAATTCCTTCTCCAAACGTTGAATCTTTCTTCTTATCCGTCGATTGTCCTCCTCTTCTTCATCATACGAACTCCTTTTCTTTCCTTTCTTACCCATAATCAAAAATTATTGATAGCTTGGGCAATTATTAATGTGACGACACGTGCACAAAGCGAAAGAATGAAGGTTGAAGATGGACGCGAGTCGGGCACGACGTACGCAGGCGCGTACGAGGGACCGCATCGTATAAAATTTTTTTTCTCTAGCTTTAAAACTTGTGGCGACACCTGTGGGAAGTGGGGGGTACTACATCTATGATCTCGAGGAAGAGGCGCGAAATACAATTGTCATTGCGCCAACGTATTAGAATTAACTCACGACGTGCATTGATTGTCGCAGAAAATGTATTATATGCACAGCGCTAGTTTTTCTAGTTCTTCAACAAATTATGATATGGAATCAGCGCTGTGCTGTGATTGATACTATGGTAGGGATTCGACATATGAACAACACATGTAGTAGTCAATAATAAATACTCCATGATATTGATACATGTCCTTTGCCACGCTCTTCTCATCAGTCGTTCCACACCCTCATCTACTCTGTCATTAGTTTTAAGAAACATAAACACTTCATATAGGCCTTTACAATGGAGCCACTTATGGGTTGTCCGATGGTAGTCGGATGGTCCATTTCTTTTCTGCTCAACAATCGATCTTATGTGATTGCAATTTGCCCTCTGATCTAAACTAATGCAAATACCTGCGAAATAGTGGATTGTTGTTTAATTCGTCTAGCACATATAACAATATAGTAATTATGTTGACTTCACACACCGATCGCATACATATATCCTTATGGCTGTTACTGTCAGTTATGTGCTCAGGAGACTCGACAGGTTCTCGATCGATGCGAAATATCATACATTATTGTCCTTAGTACATTGTATGCATAGCAAATTAATATGCTTTTCCTTCTCACATTGAGTGATGCGTATCGGAACAAGGTATTTTTTTTTGTGGTATACACAGTGATGAATCGATTGCTTGAAGCTCGATTTTTTTATCTGCTGTCTCTGGGAATCCAATGTTCAGTAGATTCAATACCGTTAAACAATGTGCGTAAGATGCCTGCTCACTGTTTCGTTCAGCTGGGTCTAAAGCTGACAGCTGCCCATGCATAACGTATATTATCTTTTGATTGCACATCAATTGCAGCCCTTATAATCATTATCTCCCACGGCAATAAGATATAACATTCAATGCGGATTGGATTATACTTAGTTACATTTATCGGAAGATTACGGATTTGTCGTAAAGCTCAGCCACTGTCACGTTATTTATTTCATCGAGCAGGGGTTGAAGGGTGGACCATTACGCGTTCAACTCAATCTCTCGCCATATTAACCCATCATCGCTGTCTCCTGTACCCATGTGTATAAAATGTCTGTGTGTGGAATTCTTCAATCCTTCCACATGCGATATTTGGGCTATCAATGACTGCTGACGTTCAGTTGATAATCGTGGGCGCTTAATTCGGCTTTGCGTTTTCAGTACTTCGATGACCCCGTCAATCCGTTGCTCCCACGTAGCAAAGTCTTCGGCTGAACTTTCGACGAATCTTGCAAGGAGCTCCTACCATCTATGTGAAGGGTTTCGAAAAATGTACATGGCTATCAAGATTCACGGATCCCGCAACAAAGCTCATCGACTTGGAGACTCTGGACTGTCCATCGCTGCAGAAGTTGCCGAAAATCACCAAATCCAAATGCCCGCATCATTCCTCCAACACGAAATACAATTGCGCCCATGCAAATGTACAATCACTGAAAAGCTGGTTGAGTGTATACAAAGCGTTGTGTGAGCGACGGTTTTTTTTGAAAAATGAATAAAAACATTTCGATGAAAATATATGTTATTTGTATATTTTATTCTACGACGAAAATAGTTTGAACTTCTCCTCCTCTTATACTTCGATAAAACAGTTTTTTACATACATTTTTACATAGTCAACACATAAAACGTTGAAAACGAAGGCGAGACGACTGTGATGCCGACGGTTGTTCCACTCAACAATGCTGCCCCCACGAATTTGCTCTTTTCCACCATGCTCAGAGATGATGGAACTTCACGCTGTTGTATTTTCTACAACTGCATGTAGAGTTGACCATTTGCGCACAAGTGACAGCATACTTTCGATGATGTGGACAGCTGTTCGGCAATGGTGTTCTATAGAATTTCGTCTTTGTCCACCATGGTGTGCTCAGAGTCGGAAGAAGTCGACGCTGTTGTATTTTCCACCTTTGTATGTCATCCAGAGATGATGATCACGTGGCGCTTGCCGCATACGCTCGAACGTTTCCAAATCGTCGTCGAAGGCCTTCACAAGTCGTGCTGGTAAGAAGACGGCGAACTCATCTGCGATGTCCGCGATGTAGCGTTTCACAAACTTGGTTTGCACGGCCCTCATGTCGGAGATTCGATGATCCGAGTGAATGCAGAGTTCTGATAGCTTCTTCGTAGGAAGGAATTCCGCCATCCGGCTGACTTTGTTGATAGTCGTGAAATCCATTTTTCCCCGCACTTTCAATGTTCCTTAGTGGTGCACGGTCGAAGCCTAAACAGGTCTTTATCCATAGATCTCCGAAAGTTTATAGTTTTTCAACATAAACATCCCGTTATCATATATGCTCTGAATAGCGGAGCAATAAAAAAAAAATTCTAATAGCTTGGAGGGTGGTGTTAACGAAGAAAAAATCCTTAACCATGGGGCTAACTTGTCCAGACCTGCATGATCTCAAGTGTCGGCATCAAGGTTTGACGTTGCACTCTCTGTATATATTATCATTCAGAGATGAAAAACTAAAGCCCTGCAAAATGGAAATGCATTTTTTCCCCGGATCACTGTCTTCGTCGCATGTTGTCGTAAAATTTTATGGGTTTTCAAGTGTGGACCTATGGAATGATGAGGCCCGAGTTGCACATGCGAAGCGATAGGGTATGACGGTCCCTGGCGCTCGATGTAAGAAAAAAAAGAGTCGTAAAATTTGAGACTTTCGGACGAGGTGGTTGAAACGTTGCAGTGTATAACAGTGTCTCGGACATGAGCCTCCGTCCAGATAGTTGAAAAAAAAGAACATCTGGATAAATTCATCCACTTTTTCTTAGCCCTCTACGTAACTTCTTAAGAGACGTTTTTTTTTTTTTTTTTTTTTTTTTTTCGTATTCCGCCTTTGTTCACGTGCGAAAGCGCTTTCCATCTCTCGTACTATGTTAAAAAATCGAACAGCAGATAGGCATCCCCACCATACTAGAAAAAACCTATAGGGATTCGAAAATATGCACTTCCCCAAAAGGGCATTTGGGGCAGCAGTTTTCATCATTATAGTCTCGAACCTCCGGAGAGTGCACTTTTTGACTGTACATCGACAAGATAGCGTGAGAAAGATCAAAAATGGCTGAAGAAATCGTGATTTCGGATAGTGAAGACGAAATGATCGTGGTTGACGATGTATATTTAGCTGAATATCACTATTATGATAGTGACGTCGTTGAAATCAATGACGGTGGTGAACGCCGCATGGACTTCGACAATGGAGTTGCCGAACCGGACGATTATGATGAGCCCGAGGTCGTCGTTATTGAAGATGAAGAGCCTAAGGTCATCGCCATTGAGGACGACGTCGACGACAACGCTAACGATGAAGACGATGATGATGATGATGTCGACAACGCCAATATGGACGTCAACAATGGAGTTGCCGAACCGGACGATTCTGATGAGCCCGAGGTCATCGTTATTGAAGATGATCAGCCTGAGTCCATCGCCATTGAGGACGACGTCGACGACGACGCTAACGATGAAGATGATGATGATGATGTCGACAACGCCAACGATGACGACAACGACGATCAAGTCATCTCGGATGACTCGGATTATGCGAGTGATAGTGATGATGGTGAACACTATGAATACTCGGAACGCTATTTAAATAGAGTGGCCGTAAATAGTTTCAACGATATGGACAAAGTTTGCGTGCATCATCTGTTTTATGAAGGCGTGCACATGGATATTTCGCTGTGCATATCGTGTTTCGCCAATGCAGGAGGATTCTTTACGGAAATGCGTGAGGTCCGCGTCCACACCGTTGAAATACTAAAATTCATTGAGGGCAAATATTGCAAGGACTGCAGAGAGCCATTATTCCAAGCGATGCCGAAATCCGCGTGTTTGAGATGCATGGGGTCAAAAATCATTGTGAGTGTTGTGAATTGAATCATAAGAATGAAATAAGTTTATGTAAAAAAAAAAAAATTAAAAAAAAATGTGTTTTCTTGTTTGAAAATGTGTTTTCTTGTTTGTTTCAGTTT
>OX632361.1:5286951-5325904 GCA_951751655.1 Ophion costatus | reverse complement strand
AAACTTTGTTAACGTCGCGAGGTGCTTTATTAATACTGACCCGGAACTGGTGGCTTCGGAGGGGTCGTCCAACTCTACTTGTCAAGGCCTTTTTTACGGCCAAATACTTTTTGAGTGGAAGCGATTCGAATTTTGGAGTTCGCTTGATTGTTGTAGGGCCAACGGCTGCCCTTAATGACGAGGAGCCAGGTCGATAAGTATCTGTCACGCTTCCCTGCGCTATTTTACATTTTGTGTGTCGTCTGCTATTGGCTTCCGTCATATTTGGCGCGTAAGTTCAGACCGCGCGTAATGGTTCTGCAGAAATACAATGTTTGACAGATAACGACGTGCGTATTTTGCCGTTTTGCGTATCATTTGCTATGGCTGCTTGTTAACCAATCGGGTTTGAGACTCGTGACAAGCCCGCCGATTTGGCATTTCCCGCTTCACCTCATGTCACTCCACGAATTACGTGCCGAAGCATGATGCTTGCCGACATTTTTTTGACTTGTAATTCTTCGTGCGAGCGATGATGATAAAAAATCATCGCACTTGATAAGATTATTCATTGAGGATTACCGTGATCTTCATTTTTCAAAGAAACAAAGACAAAACAAAAAAATTCTTCTCAATCATTGTTCAGGGAAAGTTGCATCTGCGTCCAGTTATGTCAAACTTCGTTTTTTTGTATTCGTTGATCAATAGCCGCGCGCTTGTGTATACTTATGATAACAAAATGCCCATCGCAAAATCGCAATAAATATTTTTTAAAACAAAATTAAAGCTAAAGGTGTCCTTTAAAAGAATCTTACAAGGGGACAGTACGGCAGTCGGATTTTTGTAATTTTTCGTACTCATCGTACATGAAGTTCAGAGCTCGAATATTTATATCCCAAAGCAGTTCGACGCCATATTCAGAAATTTTCGAGAAAATTGACTTTGAAGTTTTCGAGCCCACTCTAATCCGACAAAGATGCAACGATATTCGAACCGGGCTCGTGGCATACCCGGTAGCGCTCGAGTCTAGTAATCGCGGGGTCGCTGGTTCGTGTCTCACTTCGAAATTTTTTTTTTTTTAATTTTTTTTTAATTCGCATACCTCCGTCATTTAAATATCCCGATAAATTTTTGTTGTATATAATCACATATTATTATATGTAATTAATATAATATATCTATATATGTTTATATATGGATAAAATCCATATATAGTTATTCATGTACAAAATTCATTATAGTTATACATAATTATATATTTTCTCATATATGATCATATATTATTTATATATAACAATAGGTGATTATTTATAAAAAAATAAATAAATAATCCCGGGATAAAAATCATAAAATCTATGCTAATTCACATATACGTAATTGTAATTGTCAATGATAAATCCAAGTCTTATTTTGGATTATCTCTTGCTTGAAATTGCGAATAGGCGACGTAAAAATATCCAGTAATAATATTTACATAAACGCAAACTTTCAAACGATGTACGCAGAACTGTTATTCACAATATCGACGGTTGCCAAAGCAAGCGTTATATTCACATATTTCAACATTTATTCTTCTATTTATATTCCTATTAATCTACAAGGGAGCTTATGTAAATATCATTACTGGATATTTTTACGTCGCCTATTCGCAATTTCAAGCAAGAGATAATAAAAAATAAGACTTGCATTTATCATTGACAATTATAATTACATATATGTGAATTAGAATAGATTTTATGATTTTTATCCTGGGATTATTTATTTATTTTTTTATAAATAATCACCTATTGTTATATATAAATAATATATGATCATATATGAGAAAATATATAATTATGTATAACTATAATGAATTTTGTACATAAATAACTATATATGGATTTTGTCCATATATAAACATATATAGATATATTATATTAATTATGTTATGCTCGCTCGGGTTACTGAGCGGGCTGAGATTTATTTCGGAATGACTCTACAGTTGGAGTCTTCCGATCTATCTCAATATATTTTTCGGGTTAGCTATTAAAGCGCTTTGCGCACCTATCTAGTTGGTTAATATAAGGGTCTTGGGCCTTTTGAATAAGAGACAAGTATGCTCTGTCGGAATTTGTGTATATATTTCGTTATCAGGGTTTGAGAAATTGGAAATGGAGGTTACAATTTTGATACAGAAAATTATTATTGACAATTTAGCTTATTATCGCAGTTTCCTTTCATTGGTTAAATCGGTTTGACAAAGTTGGAAATTATTACAGTAAACATGGGTTGATTGAACTTACGATTTGATGAGATTGTAATTTGACACCGTGCTGCCGCTGGACGTTCGGTTCTCCTCAAAGACAATGCCTTAGTATGACACTCACGTACGCAAATTACAAGTTGGGGTTTATTATTTGAGCGATTGGTTGAATGAATAATTATTTCTACACGGTAATGAGTTCTTTTTAGCCTGCGAAGCGTGATGAGACGCTGCACCTCAGTGCCTCACTTAACCCTCGGGTAGTGATGCTTGATCGCTAAGAATCGAAGACGCGTACTCGGAACTATCTTCTAAGGGCACGGAAAAGGACTCAGGGTACAGTGAGCCTCGGCCCCTGTTGAGCTCCGCTCAGTCCTAACATTCGCGAGAGACTAACGTAAATGATTGCAACTCGACGGTGGGTTGCCTCTAAATTTTGGTGCCAATCAGTAATTATGCTTGCCTCTAAGTGACGAAATTCGAAATACGTATAGGCTGAGCGGCTGTGGCTTTTTCCGAGTCCTCATTGAAGTTCATTCGCTTCGCAAGTTGCCGATGAAGACATCAGCATTGGGAAGAAATCGGGGTTGAAACTAAGCGGATCAATTTTGGTTTCTCAATGCGAGGTGTGCTCGGAGAATGCATGACTTTGCAATATAAAGTTCAAATGAGTTCAATTCCGAAGGACTTAAATCGCTATAACGTATGTGAAAATCTATTGGAGGGAATGTGAAGGAGAATTGTGGAAAAATAATATACGGATGTAACAATTATATATAATAATATGTGATTATATACAACAAAAATTTATCGGGATATTTAAATGACGGAGGTATGCGAATTAAAAAAAAAATCAAAAAATCAAAAAATTTCGAAGTGAGACTCGAACCAGCGACCGCGCGATTACTAGACTCGAGCGCTACCGGGTACGCCACGAGCTCGGTTCGAATATCGTTGCATCTTTGTGGGATTAGAGTGCGCTCGAAAACTTCAAAGTCAATTTTCTCGAAAATTTCTGAATATGGCGTCGAACTGCTTTGGGATATTAATATTCGAGCTCTGAACTTCACGTACCATGAGTACGAAAAAATTACAAAAATCCGACTGCCGTACTGTCCCCTTGTTAGATGGTAAAATCATTCTTCTTCAAAGTACTGCATGTGATTTTGAAAAGCACGAAAATCTCGAAAAATCGGCATTTTCAAAATAACGTGCCAGGTACAATTTTTTTTTTCAAAATACAAAATAAAAAAAGCATAATGAAGCTTGCTTTGTCCTCTTCAAATCCCCGTTTGGTAAGTTGGTGGACATTTTTGCCCGCCGAGATATTCGATTTTTGGTCCAGATAGAAAATTTGCAGAATGCCGAATACTTTTGGCCAAGACTGTATTTATTTCGACTTACTCGTAATGTGTTTTAGATTTTGTTGTCTACTTTTTATGTTCTTCGATTGAAATGTACTTCTTCAGGATCTTCAGTGCCGCGGACGTTCCGGGCGGATGAAACCCTGTTAACTAGCACACATCATTTTTTCTTATTTCTTTCTTTCTCCAATACGGTGGCAGGTAATTAACCTAACGCATATGCATAATCTTGAAATTAAAAAAAAAATGGTTTATTTTATTTTCTTATTGCGTATAGTATAGACTATCATTTGGTTCAAAGATTTTGTAACAATTCCAAAAATTAACAGAGTTATGACGATTTTCGTGGAGCAGGTCAGAACGTCCCGTTGCGTTACGGCTCAAGAGCGGCGCGGAGCTTTGTATAGTTTCTAAGGGCATTGATATGACTTTGTCCAACATGGCCTATCATCCCAAAACCTCAGACGAAAATAAATATTAAAAATCGCTCTGTTATTTTAATTTCAAGGTTATGCATACCCCTTAAGGAGTTTTCTAAATGTAGAAAATATTTCATATATAATTAGTGGTTATTCTAATGAACGTAAAGTAATGATTTAAAATCAAAGAAGCCTTCCATCGCTGTGAGCAATCTTTGGATTCGTATTATTCACTTCTTCACCATCGACGTTGATCCGATCTTTCGAGTTGTTGCCGTTTACTTTGTCGTTGTTCTTCACACGAAACTGCTATCTGGGTGCCACTAAAATTACAAATAATAGCGAAGATTGAGGCGTCGGTCATTTTGTTGTGAACATTAGTTTAAAGCATATGAATATATACAAATGACTACCTTGGTGATATGTTATTCGTATCTGTTTTGCCTAAAATGTTGCTTCTCGTGGCTCGTCCGATTTCGTCGAAACTGTGACTGTAAATCAATTATTGTCAATCAATACAGTCCCATATAAGCAGTCTTCGCACTTTAGGCGCTAAGCAAGCTATTATCATACATTTTTTGATAGGTTTATATTATAGATATTGATATAAAAGTTGTTATAGTCAATAACTACACTTTCGAAATACATTTGTAAAAAAACGTTTGTACTTATGCAACCCAAACCAAATTTAACCGCCTTTTCTTGAAACAACGTTTTTCGACGGCATGTTGATAACAGGTTCGAAACTACTGAATCGATCCTTATGAAATCTTAACCACATATATTTTACACCTATTGCTATAGCGCATATCAAGGAATTTTTGAAATTTTGATATGGACTATTTTTTCCCAAAAAAACGGTGAAAAAAACTCTTTTATTTGTTTTTTTCGAAATGTGTTCGCCATTTTGGCGTTTCTGCATATATCAAGAATTTTATGATATGCGCTATTGCCTTAAACATCCTGAATACAAAACCGTTTGATTTTTTTGTTTCGGATGAACCATCTCCGAGATTTGATCAACAGCGCAGACCTACAAGTTTTTTAGGAAATTTTTTTAAGTACCATTTTCGTCTGCAAATAGTGACGGGAAGAAATCATTTTTTAAAAATGAATTTCTAAAATGTATTTAATATGCATAACAACTTTTATATCAATATCTATAATATAAACCTATATAAAATAGCCTTTTTTAGCGTCTAAAGTGGGAAGACCCATTAATACTAGAGTAAGAGTATACATAAAATTTTACATTTACTTACAATTTGGATCTTTCTGGCCCTCTTCGCCGAATCTCGTGGACATCAATAAAATTTATGATGGAGCTGCGATTTCTGTTGATGAAATTTCGCAAATAATCGTAACGTTTTTTGTTTGGAGACGCCACAAAAGCGAAACGCGAAATTTTCTTTAATTTTGTTGCCGAAATCCCTTTATCACCTGGACGCTGATCCTCGCATAAACCGATAACAAGTCGACCTAGAATTTCGTCGTGCCAAAGAAGATTTTTGTGGAATTTTTTTGGTTTTTCTGATCGGTAGTACGGCAGAGCGCCCGAAGCCATCGTGACGACAGTGACAAATATATCGGTACGACCTCTTTCTACTGTCATCGTCTCCAGCATGAAATGAGCTCAATTCATGTTGGAGACGGTGAAGAAGAAGAGCTCATTCGTGTCGGAGACGGTGACAGTAGAAGAACGTGAATTGAGTGGAGGCGAATTCGGGGTGGTAATATCGGGAATGTTCGATCGAGGCCCCGAGAAACATTCCGAGCACTGAATTCATCTTTGTTGAATAAACAATGCTCCTACCGTCGTTCTCGCACCATCGTCAAACTTCCATACACAATCTGCCCGGAAGTAAAATAAAATCGGAGACGACATCGGGGCAGTAATATCGGGAATGTCCGATCGACGCCCCGAGAACGATTCCGAGCACCGGTTTTATCTTTGTTAAATAAACAATGCTCCTACCGTCGATCTCGCACCGGCGTCAGACTTCTCGACCTATTCTGACCGGAAGTAAGATAAAATCGGAAACGAATTCGGGGCAGTAATATCGGAAATGTCCGATCGAGGCTCCGAGAACTATTCCGAGCACCGATTTTATCTTTGTTAAATAAACAATGCTCCAACCGTCGTTCTCGCAGAATCGTCAGACTTCTCGACCCATTCTGACCGGAAGTAAGATAAAATTGGAGACGAATTCGGGGCAATAATATCGGGAAAGTTCACTCGAGGCCCCGAGAACCATTCCGAGCGCCGATTTTATCTTTGTTAAATAAACAATGCTCCTACCGTCGTTCTCGCACCATCGTCAGACTTCTCGACCCATTCTGACCAGAAGTAAGATAAAATCGGAGACGATTTCAGGGTAGTAATATCGGAAATTTCTGATCGAGGCCCCGAGAACCATTCCGAGCACCGATTTTATCTTTGTTAAATAAACAATGCTCCTACCTTCGTTCTCGCAGCATCGTCAGACTTCTCGACCCATTCTGACCGGAAGTAAGATAAACTCGGAGACGAATTCGGCGCAGTAATATCGGGAATGTTCGCTCGAGGCCCCGAGAACTATTCCGAGCACCGATTTTATCTTTGTTAAATAAACAATGCTCCTACCGTCGTTCTCGCACCATCGTCAGACTTCTCGACCCATTCTGACCGGAAGTAAGATAAAATCGGAAACGAATTCCCGGTAGTAATATCGGGAACGTCCGATCGAGGCCCCGAGAACCATTCCGAGCACCGATTTGATCTTTGTTAAATAAACAATGCTCCTACCGTCGTTCTCGCAGCATCGTCAGAACTCTCGACCCATTCTGACCGGAAGTAAGATAAAATCGGAGACGAATTCGGGGCAGTAATATCGGAAATGTCCGATCGAGGCCCCGAGAACCATTCCGAGCACCGATTTTATCTTTGTTAAATAAACAATGCTCCTACCGTCGTTCTCGCAGCATCGTTAGACTTCTCGACCTATTCTAACCGCAAGTAAGATAAAATCGGAGACGATTTCGGGGCAGTAATATCGGAAATGTTCGCTCGAGGCCCCGAGAACTATTCCGAGCACGGATTTTATATTTGTTAAATAAACAATGCGCCTACTGTCGTTCTCGCAGCATTATCAGACTTCTCGACCCGATCTGACCGGAACTAAGATAAAATCGGAGACGAATTCGGGGCAGTAATATCGGGAATGTCCGATCGAGGCCCCGAGAACTATTACCAGCACCGATTGTATTTTTGTTAAATAAACAATGCTCCTACCGTCGTTCTCGCAGCATCGTCTTGGATTGCCTTCTCGATCCAATCGGACCGATTGAGTAGAGAATTTTGATCCGCATTTCGCGAACCTGGATCGTTTTCGTCCTGCCCAAGATCTTTTCGTCCGCGGGTTACTTACTATTTATTTAAAAAAAATATTAAGCATTAGAAAGAAAAAAAACCCTATTTTCCCTTGGGAAGTACGGCCTAAAGATTGACCATGCATTTTTTCAGATGTTTTTCATTGACAACTGCTGGTTTGGTAGTGCAAAAACGAAATGACCCATGTTCACGGGATCAAGGTGCCTCAAGTACCTTCACGGATTGAGGGTTACGATAACAGATTGAACGTAATCGATAGATTGCGATCTTTATTGAAAATATTCTCAATTTTGAAAATGTTCGAGGATTTCATGCTCCGCAAATAATATTTTAAATCATATGCGATTCGCTAACAACTTTTGGCATAAATAATCCTAACATTACGTATTAAGGGGTTACCCCCCCTTGCGATTTTGAAAAAATCGATTTTTTTTATTGCATTTTTTTGAAGTATAAGTATCTGAGACTATGTCCTGAAAATTTCAAGTCGATCCGAACAAAATTGACTGAGATATGAGCGTTGAAAGAGCAGAATCCGTGAATTGAAGAACTGAAATTTAAACTTTAAACGCGTTTTTCTCAAAATTGCATTTCTGAAGTCGGTGACCAAGATTACTCAAACACTAATGAACCGATCTTCTTGAAATTTTGCAGGCTTATTTAATACATAAAAATGTAGTCTTTAACCGTTCGATTTTTTTTTTCGAAAAAAAAAATGGCCATTATATAGCCAAAAAACGGCCGTTTTTTTCGTTAAAATGGAACCATTAATTTTGACTGTCCGCCATTTTGTGAAAAATGAATATTTTTTAAAATCCTTCGATTAAATACTAGTTTATACTTATATTTGACTAAATGCAGCCGCATTTTTTTTTCAGATGATCCACTTCGCCGCAATGTTGGTCACCGCAAACCGTGTATACAAAAACATTATTTCATTGACGGCAATTTGCCACTATATAATGTAATATTTTTCAATAAAAAAATTACTGAAAGTTCTTCAAGATGTGTTCTTTAAGATGGTGTATTGATCGATTAAAAAAGTTTTGTAGTTTTCTTTAAAAAAATTCAGGAAAAAGGCCTTTTTTGCGCTACAAGTGGGGGTAACGCGTTAAGGTAATTTGGCGTGAAATTATTAGTTTTTACCAAATACTACGAGTATTTTTGTTTTTTACTGCTTCATAAATTATCTTAAAATTCTGGAACCACAAAATTTTACGATATTTATTTTTATATTTATAATTATGTAGAATATTTTTATATTTAGAATTTATTATTTAAAAATGATGTAACTACAGAATGTTCAGATAATTTATGCGACATTACAAAATGAAAATACAGGTAGTATTCGGTAATAAATAATTTCACGGGAAATTACTTCAAAATGGACTGCTAGAATAATTTATTCCGAAATTTTTTCGCGGATCCTCGAATATTTTCGAAATTGATATTATTTTCAATAAAGTTCTCGGATAGGGACACATTCAGATCCCTCTGTTCGACCGCGTGTCATAGGAGTCTCAACCAACTTCCTGCGACAGCCGAAGATTCGGAAGTTGCAGCTGTGACGTCAGCAGCCTAGCACTTCCTATAGCGCCCTCGTGTCTGATTTCGCTCATTTGTTCCACTGATTAAATTTCGATCTATCAACTTTAAATTGTATGTTTGATAATTTTTTTTCCATGACGGGGGGCTCAAGTATAGATTTTCGGGAGTGTTCCGTATTCGGAGTTTTATAAACTTCATTCTTCCACACACGCAAAATGGCATTTTCATTTTTTTCCAAAATACGCTTTTATAATCCGCTCTGTCAAATACTATTCATGACAAAAATACGATATATTCTTTTTGAAAGGGAGCTCGATAAACCATTAAAATCATATTTTTTCAGTCGCAAAATCACCGCTCAAGGCTCTTAAAAAACACTTGGCCACCTTATAAAAGTCACCCTGTATAAACGATGCTTGCAAAGTCCACGGTTTATCGCCGAAACGCAGCTCGGAAGATCACCGGTCATTCCCCAGCGAACAGAGATGAAATCAGTTCCCTCAATCATCTTTCTAGCATCCGCGGGACATATTCGAAAGCGTCCCGACGAGTTCGTCTTTGATTTCACCTCTTTCCTGATTGGGGAGACTGGATCATGTAAGCGGCGGTATAAGCTTCGAATACAACCATAGCTCATTCGCGTATGAGTCAAACAAGGGGACAGTACGGCAGTAGGATTTTTGTAATTTTTCGTACTCGTGGTACGTGAAGTTCAGAGCTCGAATATTAATATCCTACAGCAGTTCGACGCCATATTCAGAAATTTTCGAGAAAATTGACTTTGAAGTTTTCGAGCGCATGCTTATCCCACAAAGATGCAACGATATTCGAACCGGGCTCGTGGCGTACCCGTTAGCGCTCGAGTCTAGTAATCGCGGGGTCGCACAGTAGGAGAAAAGCCCAAAAACCTGGCCAAAACCTCAAATGACCTTTGACGGGAATGAAAATTGGCTTACAGGGGTTTTCAAGGTCGCTGATTACGAATCTGAAAGCCAAATTATCGTAAACAAAATGGCCGATCCAATATGGCTGACATGAATGTTAAAAAGTTGCCAGATGTCGACAAAAATTGGTATTTACGCGTTTTCAAGGTCGCTGATTACGAATCCGCAAGCCAAATTATCGTAAAAAAAATGGCCGATCCAATATGGCCGACATGAACGTTAAGAAGTTACCAGATGTTGACAAAAATTGGTATATACGGGTTTTCAAGGTCGCTGATTACCAATCCGATATCTATTGTTTATAACTTGCAACAAAGAGCTTACAGCAAATTGTTATAAACAAAATGGCCGAGTATCCTGCTAAATAGATAAATTAATATATTTAAAAAAATCATCATAATAAAATAAACGTGAACAGTGTATTCTACGCAATTATTATTTTTATTTACAAAATACATACGGAACGTTACAAAAATAGAAAATTTTATTCTTAATCAAAATCGTAATCGGAGTCGGAGTCGGAGTCAGAATCATTATCCGAGTTTGTATCTATTACAACTCCCGGCACGGCTTCAATCTCGGCGCAAAATTCGTCTGCTGCAGCAGTCACTTTAGGAGCGATCAACATCGCTACAGCTTCCGGCGACAAACTCTTCAGCTTCTTCTGTGGTAGTCTTCTGACACTTGAAATGTACGGATCAGAAGTAACTAAGAGCCGATGAAAAACATCTTCCATAGTTTTAACCCTGGAACTTTTTTGCGCAAAATCTTCTCGATATCGGTTGATGTCTTTGTTTCGAGCTTCCTGAGCATCTTCGGATAATTGGCCGATTGGTAATAGAGCATGAGTTATTATCACTGGACCATGAATTAATAGTTTGTGCACCGAAGTAGGCATGGAGTACCAAGGGTATAATGCAACGGTCTTTCTTGCCGTTTCAATAGCATACTGTTCAAATCTTTCACAGTTTATCTCGTGGCCACACGATATAACTTGTAGGATTACGTACAAGCGTTTAATAACTTCTTCGTTGACCCCCGTTATCGCAGCGGAAACCGTCGAATTTTCAAAGAATCGCCGAGCTGTGTTGCCATCATTGCTGCTGCCGTATCCAGGCTTTGGGCGATCGATATTTAGACCCAATTGCTTCTTGAATCCTTCTTGAATGGCCCTCTTGCGTTCCTGGGTAATTTTTTTTTCTTCGGCACTTCGAGCTTGCCATTTTTTAATGCCGAGTTTGTAAGACACGTGTAAGCAATACTCGAAGCACCGTATCCACGCATGCAGCGTCGACAATCCGAACTTCAAATTTGTTTCATTGATTTCCCTTTGCAATACAGTGTCGATGGCATTAAAATCTTTGCTGGTTGCTCCACACAAATAGCACCGTTGAGCAGATTTCGTCAATGATACAGCGTTGCAAACTTTACCATCTATCATGGTGAACAACAACTTGTACATTACGGAGATTTCTTTTCCATCTATTACACTTTCGAATGGACGAAGTGACTTTATTTGTTCTTCAACAATTTGGACTTCATTAAATGTTGACTCTGTGTCTTCGCGTAGAAACAGGAGTCTAAGCGGTCTACAAAATCGTGGAGACGAGGGTCTGGGGTTCTTCCAAACAACTATTTCTTCCTTCGATTGTTGATCATAACACACGAGTTGTAATGGCACGACTGAAGTAAAGAATACATGCGCATCAGATTTGCTGTCATCACTGAACGTCTGCTTATATTCACTTTGCCCAGAACTTCCATCGCAACCCCACTTGCAAATCAAGTCCATTTTACGAACATTATCTGGAATCAATCTTTGAATGAGTACATTTTGGACGAGTAAAATACGTTCAACTGTATGATCTAATAGTGCCTGTAGTTGGACTTCTGCACTACTCTCTGTAATCCTGATTGCATCACGTGGTGGATAACAACGCTTTTTTGCTTTCATCACTTTTTCGTAAGACGGATATAGCTTACAGTTATTTTCCTTCCCTAATCTTCTCATTCCCTGGTAAGTACTCTTGGAGAATTTATATTCAATCATAGCGGAAAGTGCAGCCTCTTCGGATAAAGTAATTTCATCCGTTGCTGAGTAAGCTTTACGATACTTGGAAGCTCTTAAAGGACTCGTCATTGTTACGTCCTTAATAACTTTTGCGGCGTCGGATTGTCCTGAAGAGCGAAGGCTCATCTGAGTAGCGTATGCTAACTCGACCGAGTTGAACGATGTACGAATATCTTGGGTCTTCCTTCGTTTAGATCTTTCACTGGACATTGTAAACTCAAGGGACGGGCGGCCGCCCGTATTACCCGGGCTTGTTACTACAGTGTCTGTAGGTGCGGCAAAACATACCTGCTTGCTAAGCCATTCACCGTTATTCTTGAAAAATACACAGGATTTTCTGTGAGCTTGTTGCCACCTCGTTCTCATTTGATTGAAGAGTATCGAAAAAGTCTGTTTCGAGTCCTCAGGCACTACAACTGTACGTCCGGTGTCCTTGGAAATTTTTTCTACCATAAATTCGATCAAGGAAGCGAATTTATCGGATAAATGCTCACTGATTATCAGAAATACTTCTTTCCTTGTCAGCACCAATTCTTTGTAACCGGATCCTGTAATAAAGACATAAAATTGTAGAAAATTGGTGTTAAAGAAAAAGATAAAATTTTCAATTAATACAAAAACTTGAACAATGTACATTATTTTACCAAATAAATAACCGCAATAATTGAAATAATTTTAAGAAAATTAGACAGAAAATATTGACATGGATTTGGTTAAAAGAAAGCTTTGCTTACTATATAATATATATATATTCAAATATTTTATTTGAATGTTATAACATTTCATTCATATTTAAGAAATTTTTATGTGGTTGATTTTAATATGTATATATATATATATATGCATACGTATATATCATAATTAAATCACAGAAAATTTATATATATATATATATATATACACATACATATATATTAAAATAATTTATTTCAAGCGTATAACAGCCGTCTTGTCCGTTATGATGCTACTTCACCCATTCTCAGGTAGAGGCGCAGAGGCTGCTCAATAGTGCCGCGTGCACGCTCGGCTACCGCACGATGCGAAAAAAATCATAACGGACAAGACGCACGTTTTCCGCAGGTAACTCTTGTAAATTTCGAAAGCTTATACATTAAACTAAAGGCCGAGACTAGGAGCTTTGCAAAATGTGACAAAATATATAACTTTTCGGACCGTTGAAAATATAAGTTTTCAAAATTATTCAATTTTATTTATGCCGAAGGCTATACTACATTTCAATCATTTATACATAAACTTTAGATTCAACCGATGTAAAAACATGTTCTACATACCTCCAGAAGTCGTATCCATGTTGCAGAATTGAAATTAAACCCGTCACTTTAAAGTTATGGGTTTTTGAAGTCAGCGTTATTTTCGTCTGTTCAGCGCGTGACACGTACACTCTTCACGAACACTAACTGCCAACTGACGCTGCGGCGCAGGTATACACTTAAAGGGCTTTCCCTTCCACAATAGAATGCAGTTACTAGTCCTCTACCTGAATGACTACTCAACTGACCCTATTTCGAAAATTTATTTTTTGGGGTTTTGGCCAGGTTTTTGGGCTTTTCTCCTACTGTGGGTCGCTGGTTCGATTCTGACTTCGAAAATTTTTTTTTTTGTTTTTCATTTTTTTTAAATGAAAAAACGCAAGTCATATTTTTAATTATCTCTTGATTATAAACATACATTTTCAAGTATCAATATTTATAACCAACAACATTTTTAGGATGATAATGAAAAACGTCGGGTAAGGAATTGAATACTTTATTATTCGGTCTGTATTCGTTTGTTTTATACATCGGGTGTAATGTTACACGAGCCAGAGGGATAACCGTCGTAAAAACAAGGAAAACAGTAATTTCCACGGCATCTCGCACACCGTACATACGCTGCATTGTTACATTCGCAATTTTTTTTCAATACATCGATCGGAAAACAAACTTCATTCGCGTTCATGAAAATTTCTCTTTGATCACAAAGTTTCGAAGCAAACCACGCATATCTGATCATGTTATTGAAGACCGGAGAAGACAACTGATGATGAACAATAGAATGAATTTTTATGCAATCTTCTCTATCATTAATTTCACGTCCTTGTTCAATCAGATAGGCGCAGTTCTGCAGACGCTTTATGAAATTTTTTACTTGGCGGTAAAAATACACGTCACAAGGTTGCACTAACGGAGTGCATTTTGGTGGAATTGCCTGCACCGTGCAAGTAGGCAGACGCCTGTCATTTCGAAACACCTAATTGTACATCACGGTATCGGTTTGGCCTCCCCAGGAATCGATAATTAAGAAAAACTTTTCTTCTTTTACGTAGGGTTTCAAAACGTTGATTAAAAAATCTTTGTATAACTTTGTAGTCAATTTTCCCGATTTCGATGACGTGACTACGACGTTTCCGTATTTTTTTAGGTACTCGTCGACCGATTTTTGAACTCTGGGACCAAACGAACCTGTTGTTTCTTGTAGGCATACGAACACCAGGGGCAACAATTTTCCTGATAGGGTGACAAAGTACTGCGTAGTATAGGAATGGGTGACTTTATTCATATTCTGCCGCTTTACCAGCACTACTTTTGATCCTTTGGTCACCAGAGTTCTGTCGAACGTCGACTGGTATTGGCATCCTGAAAAAAAATAGAAAAGGAATAAATTGCTTCGCAGGTAGTTGATCAGGACAAAGGCAAACGATGTACGCAGAACTGATATTCACAATATCGACGGTTGCCAAAGCAAGCGTTATATTCACATATTTCAACATTTATTCTTCTATTTATATTCCTATTAATCTACAAGGGAGTTTATGTAAATATTATTACTGGACATTTTTACGTCGCCTATTCGCAATTTTAAGCAAGAGATAATCAAAAATAAGACTTGCATTTATCATTGACAATTATAATTACATATATGTGAATTAGCATAGATTTTATGATTTTTATCCCGGGATTATTTTTTTATTTTTTTATAAATAATCACCTATTGTTATATATAAATAATATATGATCATATATGAGAAAATATATAATTATGTATAACTATAATGAATTTTGTACATAAATAACTATGTATGGATTTTGTCCATATATAAACATATATAGATATATTATATTAATTATATATAATAATATGTGATTATATACAACAAAAATTTATCGGGATATTTAAATGACGGAGGTATGCGAATTTAAAAAAAAATGAAAAAAAAAAAAAATTCGAAGTGAGACTCGAACCAGCGACCCCGCGATTACTAGACTCGAGCGCTACCGGGTACGCCACGAGCCCGGTTCGAATATCATTGCATCTTTGTGGGATAAGCGTGCGCTCGAAAACTTCAAAGTCAATTTTCTCGAAAATTTCTGAATATGGCGTCGAACTGCTTTGGGATATTAATATTTGAGCTCTGAACTTCACGTACCATGAGTACGAAAAATTACAAAAATCCGACTGTCCCCTTGAAAGATGGAATCAACGGCTCGTTTGGCATTTTCGGGTAGTTTCAACAAAATCCCGTCATACTTCATTCTCGTCAGGTCGGAAGTACGATAAAATCAGAAACGATTTCGGCTCAGTAATATTGGTAATGTCCGATTAAGGCCCCGAGAACCATTCCGAGCACCGATTCCATAATTGCCCGCTTGGTGCCAGCTGATAGCCGCTGGAGCTCCATTTCATTAGCCTGCCATGCGCTTCTCGGGTTTCGCTAGCTTGGGCGAAGGTGATAAATATGCATACAGCAAATTTTTTTTTTCCGTATTGACAGACGTCCCATGTGCAAAACGATTCATTCAAATAATGTTGCATGTCTGTTCATTGGAATCATGTTTGATGTAGTTCGATTCGAGGCCTTTAAATAATTTAAAACAAATTACGCCCCTTAAAGCTGAAAAGCGCCTTTCTGAAGAGGTATCGTTGTTTTAGTCTAGGAAATAAATTGGGCCGATGATTTGCGCAATGATTCGCGATTGTAGATTGTATTTCGTAACAGTATCACCTGCACTGTCACACGAATTCGTTTTCATCTGTAAATAACGTTGATCCAACCAGAGATTTAAATTAAACGGACAAGATTAATTAAACTCTGAAAAGTCTTGCCGTGGCTTTAAACGTTTAGCGTCATACGCAAATGTCTTGTTTAATTAGTCAAGAGATATAAATCGGATTCTTCGCGCCATCACTTGGGATATTGGACGTGCTACGTGATTTTAAACATATTTCTAAACATTTCTACCAATTTCCTTTGAAGATTTCGGTCTGTTCTTTTTCCAATTTCGTATTCTTGATTTCCATCCCTCCAGCATTTTGGGTGCCTGCTTTCACGCTGCAGTTGCACCGCTTTAGCGCTGTCATTTTTTCACGAGGCTATATCGCCTAACGGGCTAGATATGACGCGTGACACATCAGTGGGAAATTCTTTCGAAAATCGACCGATGACGTTGACTTCACAGTGCGGTAATACTACTGCTCCTTGAAGTTATCGCTCATACAGGCATGTCCAGGCATTAAATGAAGGCACTGTACGTGCGCTTCCCAGTATATCAACACTTCTCCGTTTATCGCTAAAGCATTTAAGATCAATAGCCTGATTGTGGTGGCAATGTGATGGTAAGGAATTGGCAGAGAAGGACTCAATATGTTTTTGCGGGATAATGGATATCGGAGTGGGACTTTCAAAAGCAAGTTATTCTGCTGTGTTTAAAAAATTGCACTGCGCGGCTACTGCTGTGTACGACTGCGTGCTGCAAAAAGCCGTCGATGAGGAGAAAGATCTGACTTTTGAAAAAGAATCTTCATCATCGAAGCTAACAGTGTCAGGAGATGGTACTTGGAAAAACCGAGGTATTAGTTCACGCTTTGGCGTGACTACTATAATTGGTAAATATAGCAAAAAAGGACTAGATACTGTGGTCAAATCGAACTTTTGCCAAGCGTGTGCCGTAAGTAAAAACAAGATGACTACCGAGGTATTCGATAATTGGTTCGAAACTCACGAAGACTGTACTAGGAGCCACCATGGCAGTGCGGGTAAGATGGAAGTTGATGCGGCATTAAAGATGTTTCTCCGATCGGTAGAAAAATACAGCGTGCAATACAGTTGATACATTGGGGATGGAGATTGCAAAACGTATAAAGCATTGTGGATGCGTGTCCTTACGGCAAAGGTACTATTGTACAAAAAAAAGAGTGTATTGAACATGTTTCGAAAAGAATGGGAACAAGATTACGTAACGTTAAAAAACAGTGTAGAGGTATAGGTGGAAAAGGCAAAGGAAAATTGACTGGCAAGATAATCGGCGACTTGACGGTTTACTATGGTTTAGCGATTTGAATAAATTATCTCTCAATCGATGAAATGAAGAAGCCCATGTGGTCAACGTTCTATCACTGTGCTTCAAGTGACGAAAACCCTCAATTCATGTATCGATCGCCGGGACCTTCGAGCTGGTGCAAGTGGCGTAACGCAGAGACTGTGGGTCGCTCGAAGATTTCAGACATGATAGACCGCCCCGCTGTAATCAAGTTTTAGAGGCGATAAAACCCATGTACGAAAATCTTTCGTCGGAGGATTTGTTAGAGCGGTGTCTAAGAGCGGAGACGCAAACCGATAATGAATCTCTTGATTTCATTGATTTGGATGTTCACTTCAAAACACATTCAGTCTGGAGCTGTTAAGATTGAAATTGCCACTTTTTTAGCTTCGTGTATTTTCAACGAAACGTTCACAACAATATTGAAGATATTACATACGATGGGTGTAAAAATCGGACAGCATGCATACGCGTATGTAATGTTACGTAATCAACAGAGAAGCGAGCGTTCCGGAAGACGGTCGTTATTCGCCTCACAAGAAGCCAGGACTGCTAGAAGGGAAGCACTATTGGAGCAAGACTATTTCTACGAAAGGGAACAAGGAGCAATCTATGGATCCGGGTTGGCAGATTAACTAGTAAGCATCGATAATTCAATTTGAACCTCATCTAACGGTATCAAAACTTTGAACGCGTTTATCTCAGAACTATGTTTTTCAAATCGATGCCCACGATATCTCGATAACTAATCGACCGATCGAGCTCAAATTTTGCACATACACTGAGAAAACAATATATTTCTATGTACCAGGATTTATTAACTATTAACAAATGGTTAAGTTGGATATGAAGTAATAAATACCTTCTTAAGGTTAGTGAATCATTCATTTGAGCCTCTGAATTATCACAAATAAAGATTTGGTAATAGTTAAGAAATGGGTACTTTAATGGAACGTAATCGTTCTTAACAGCCAATAGATATACAATCGGTCTAATCCAATGCTTCGTATTAATATACTATAAATACTTGTTTCCTATAACTGAGGCGTTTATTCAATGACAACAGTAGAAAAGTTGTCCCAGATGTAAAGGATAGTTAAGTAAACGATATTTGATATTCGCACAAAACAGAATTCGAGTATGGTTACCAAATTAAGATTTGGACAAAGTCATTCATTGATTGTCGGCAGATGAATGTGCAGTTGAATCGATGTAGCACTATAGTGCTAGTGGGCATTACAAGGAACAACTCTCATAGAAAATCAGAGTTGTTCCTTGCTACTTGCTACTTGTAGTCCTCTACAAGTAACAAGTCCGTTATTCGGAGGGCAACAAAGATGGCAGCATCAATAGCAAGGAACGACTCTCATCGAAAATAAACGGTCGACCGGGCTCACGGTTGACGTCTTGGCGATCCCTGCTCTAATGCATAATTTAATTTTCTATATATATACTTTAGAAAGTTTTCTAACGATTTGGCAGATCCCACAAAACAAGCAAATCGTTAATTGATGCATCGGCGCAGAGAATAAATTCGCGTTTTCACGGTCACAAACTGATATCTTCTAACAAGGAAACGTTGCGAGGTCGATGTCTCCGATTTCGATGAAAATTGGCATGCTTGTAGAATGAACAAGAATAGGCGACACGTATTTTTTTTAATCGGCGGAACCCGATTTTTAAGGGTTGAAAAGCACCCTCGAAAATTGAGGTGTTTTTCGTTTTTCGTCGATAACGTTTTAACGGTACGCGATATGGAAAAACTTCAAATTGCAACAAGGTTTATTTTTTCGTGTACTATACATTGGAGATGAGAACGATGCAGATAGCAACAAATTTCATATTGTTTATTGCAAAAATGCAATTTTTTCAACCGTATCTCCGAGAATTTTTAATCGATTGGGATTTAAATTTGCATACATGTAGAGAATGGAAAAGTGCGGATACAGATTTTTTCTTTTTCCGATATCTCACAATTAAGGGGTTGAAACTGCCCGTCGATTTTTTTGCCGAGAGCATCGTATTATCAGCTAGCCTTTTGGCATTTCGGTCTAAATTCACGTCAATATACGTTCGTGTTATGACGCAATTGCATATATGTAATATTCCAGCCCCTCCCCCCCAACGGTCCCCTCTCGAAAGGCAAACGTTCAAAGTTCTTACCGTGCGACATTGACGAAAATTTGTAAAAAAAAAATGGTTTACAAAGAAAGTACAATCAGTCAAAAGAGTCGATACACATTTTCTCGTTTTGGCGGAATGACACTCTTAAGGGGTCAACGTACCCTTAACAACTTCGTTCTTTCTATAGCTCGTCAACGGGCTGAAGTAAAAATAAAGTTCGATAGGAAAAAATGTTCTATTCTTCGACTACTAGACGTTCATGATGATAATGATGAGTACACCAATAAATGGCGTGTTTTTTATTGCAATAATTCGTGAATTACTTGTGAAAAATCATCCTTCAGTTTTCCAGTAATATGGGCAGAGGCAAGGATCGCAATCACGGACTGACTTCGTGCTTCGGGAAGCAACTGGATTACAATTGTATATTTACGAAGAAATTCTCCCCCGCCACGTACTGCCTTTGAAGATTACAACACAATGGGAAAAGTGTTCTCACGCTTACTCATTCAGAAAATGTATTTTTTATGGATTATACTTATTACAATAATAATAGTCATGATAAAAGTGTTTGAAGCAAAGAGATTTCATATACCACGCACAAGTGATAATAGCTGCTTCGCTGCATATATCAAATGTTGGTATTTTTTGTGAAAACCAAAATTCTACCGGATTTTCGAAGTTTCGCGGACTTTCTTCTTCGTACCCGCTTTTGTACGACGCATATTTGAAAATATTTGTAAACCGTGGAGAAGAAAACTGGTCGTGTGTAAGAGATTGTAATTTAACAATATTGTCTCTCAAATGCAGATTGACATCGTAATTGTATAATATTACTGCGTCTGAAAAGTGTTTGACGAAGTTTTTCCATACACGGAAGCCATAAACATCAAGGGGCTGTATAATTCCAGTCGTACCTGCAAGAATTACTAATTATCTAAAGGACTGATTGTCTACAGAACTAATGAAACTGGTGCAATATATTGACCAGCTGGAATGGGTAAAACTTTAGTATCTTTCCCTTGCATATCCATTTCTTTAAGCGCAGTTGGACATTGACCGCTCCAAGAATCCAGAAGTATTACCGATTTTGGACCCGTATTGGGAATATATACTTCTTGGAACCATCGCTTGAAATGATTCGTCGTCAATTTTCCAGATTTCGAAGCCAATAAAAATATATTTTCGGCTCTAAACATAGTTTGTTCCACTCGAGGACCAAATTTGCCGGTAGGTTCGTTTAAATCGATCAACATACGTGCCAAAAACTTGCCACTCGCAGAAACCAAAGGCTGTATCGTATAACTGTGTGTTGTTGATGTTTTCGATTGCACGACTGCCTCAACGGATATATGCCCTTCTTTCGCCAATGTGCGGCCTGTATGTAGCTCAAAATTGAATCGACTCTGATCAGAATTAAATGTGTTTTCAGCCCCAACGTTAGCTATGTTGACTTTCACCATCTCTATAAATTCGATAGCTCTGTTTTGAAGTGTATCAGCGTTTAATAATTGTTGTTTTGCTACATATTTAGTAAACTTCCGTAACACAATTCCATGTTGGTTTTTGAAAGTCCTTAGCCAAGAAGCGGATGCTTGAAAATTTACGGCTGGTATTTCTGAAATTCCTCGTGCACGTAAGGCCCATTGTCGAAGGTCTATATCATGGACAGGCAGCCTTCTGTCCAAAGCATCATTAAAATTGTTTAACGTGTAGTGAGCTATCTTTGTTAACTTTTCTTTGTAGGTGCCACCCTTGTTTAGACAGGGTGCGCCAGAGAAACTTACTTATTTGAAAGGTCAATAAAAACAAAAGTACTTCAATTATTGTTTTAAATTTTTTTTATTTGAGAATACAATATCCCAATTTTTTTTTCATGTAGTCTTGAAAATGACATCGGATAAATGGTGACCCCCATTGCGCATACACTGGTGAAGTCGATTTTTGAAATTCGTATCCACTCTTTGCAGCATATCAATCGGTATGTTGGCAATGGCGTCGCGAATGTTGTTCTTGAGGTGTGCTATGGTCCGTGGTCGATCGACATAAACCAGAGATTTCAAATAACCTCATAAAAAGAAATCGCATGGAGTCAATTTGTTGGTGGGTCTTCGTCAATTTGTTGCGACAACATTTCCCCGACCGCCTCATCTCTCTCAGAGGCGATCTCCAATGGCCGGCACGCTCTCCAGATTTGACTCCATGCGATTTCTTTTTATGTGGTTATTTGAAATCTCTGGTTTATGTCGATCGCCCATGGACCATAGCACACCTCAAGAACAACATTCGCGACGCCATTGCCAACATACCGATTGATATGCTGCAAAGAGTGGATACAAATTTCAAAAATCGACTTCATCAGTGTATGCGCAATGGGGGTCGCCATTTATCCGATGTCATTTTCAAGACTACATGAAAAAAAAATTGGGATATTGTATTCTCAAATAAAAAAAAATTTAAAACAATAATTGAAGTACTTTTGTTTTTATTGACCTTTCAAATAAGTAAGTTTCTCTGGCGCACCCTGTACTATGGGCCCACCGTCGCAACTGCGACGCTGATTTCACCTTTTTGAATTTCGATTGAACAGATGATAACTTTCTATTTCCATTTGCCCCGGATCTCCAGTAAACTACATCTCTTGTCTTGTATTCGTAACTCAATTCTTCTATATCTTGGGTACGAACATTTTCATCAATTTTTGATCTAAGTATCGTTGTCCGTGCCAATCTCCTTCACTGTCATCTTCTATTATGGCTGCTTCATGGATTTCATTTGGTGACAGAAAATCCAAACCAGTTTCGACTTCCATTTTCATAGGTTGATCCATCGCTTCAATGATCATGTTTTCTAGATACTTACTGAACTGTTTTTCCTGTTTGGTGATTCGAGTCCGAGGCAAATTCATAGCACTTATCGCTATGGATAGAAGTTGAATAACATTCACCGGATTAACGTACATTTTTATTTGGATTTCGAACTCAAAATGTATGGCCAGCTTCTCCGTCGTAACTGCAGCAATAATGATCGTTGGTGAATTTATATGACTCGAAACCCAATTGATAAGTACACACGAAAAACACAACGACGACACACGCTATTACCAGAACTGCCATTAATCTTTAATAAGGCAATTTCAAGGTTATCATGAGAGCCGCTTTGTGCACCGTAGTCGCTCTTTGCGAAGATTAATTTCCTTCGTTCATTGGTTCCGCTGTTTGTGAAATTAAAGTTAATGATAGTAGTAGTATAACTAGGTCGGTTCTAATGCACTTGTTGGGGGGAGGGAGAGAGGGGGAGGGTGATAGGGGGGAGGGAGCGACGGGTTGGAAGCAAGGGGGATGGTGGGGGCGGTAGCGAAGGGGAGGGGATCGAGCGAGAAGGAGCGGGCGGGGAGCGCGACGAGGAGAGGGAGCGAGGGGGGGATGTGTGCGTCCGTGTGTGTGGGTGTGCGTGCGAGTGCGTATGCGTGTGCGTGCGTGTGCGTACGTGTGCCCGCGTGTGCGTGCAGGTTCATGCGTGCGTGCGTGCGTGCGTGCGTGCGTGCGTGCGTACGTGCGAGCGTGTGTGCGTCGTGTGTGTGCGACAACCATATATGGGTCGGAAATTTTTCGGTAATTTGAAGACGCTACATGAAGGGGCGGCAGTTCAAAGCCCCCCTAATTTATGACATGCAGCTGGTTCCACTCCGAAAGACTATGTCAGTTGCATCCGCCCCGTCTCAAAGCTCGCCGACACTCGAAACAGGTCCGGACAGGTTTCTTGGAAAAGCGTGCATGCGTGCGTGTGTGTGTGACAACCATATATGGGTCGGAAAATTTTCGATAATATGAAAACGCTAGGCGCCACATGGGTGGTCTGTATTTATGACATGCAGCTGCCCTGCTTCTATCTCGAAGATAATGTCAAGATGTTAACATCCATCCCGTCTCACAAAGCTCGCCGACACTCGAAACAGGTCCTGACAGGTTCCTCGCGGGAAGCTGCAAACGTTAGGGATCTATCGCCAAGGGCCATTGGCGCCGATGGACCACTTGAGCTGCACTCTTGAAAAAAGAAGTCTCATCGAGGTCTCGGTCTCATTCCGAGATATAACGTCAAGATGTTCACATGTGCGAGTATGTACGCAGTGCATCCAGCCAAGTACCCCCTGGACTTGACGAAAAATGAGCTCGAACAGGTTCCAAAGGTTTTGCTCCGAAAATATTGGGGTAAATATGTGGGGGCTTATTGTGGGATCGTTTGCCGGAACATCATCAGAACGACAGTGAAGTGATATATCTTCCATGCATGGAGCATTATAATACACCGCAGATGAAAGATCACATCGATGGCCCCCCCGCCGCAACATCGGGAGTGAAATGAATGCTGTAAAAATTCTCCACGTACGGGGTTCTTCGAATGTGTTTGAACCTGTTTTTCGGGAGCGTGGAATAGTGTCAGAGGGTGCGGGGATTCTCCGCAGTTCTTCGAACGTGTTCCTGTTTTTTCTGATTGGAAAAGAGGGGAGAAGTTTGTGTATATTTGAGGGGGGTGGGGCGGCTTACGGGGGAGCGTATAATTATGTGGACCAAGCTCAGACTCCACTATTCCGCCGCAACATCGACATCTCTTGGAAAGAAACTTTGAAAGTGCGGGGCAAATGGATCTCTCGAGTATCAACAAAGTCAGCCGGATGGTGGAATTCCTCCCAACGAAGAAGCTGTCAGACCTCCCCTTTAAATCGGAACGACTAATCTCCGACATGAGGGCCATACAAACCAAGTTTGGGAAACGTTATATCGCCGACATTGCGGATGACTCTCCGTCTTCTTACCGGCACGACTTGTGAAGGCCTTGGACCATGATCCGACAATGTTTGAGAGTATGATGCAAGTGGCACGCGATGGTCAACTCTGCATGCAGTATATTGGTGGAAAATACAACAGTGTCGAGTTCCGTCGTCTCTCAACATGGTGGACGGGGAAAAAAATTCATTGCATCGTCGAACATCATCATCGAGAGCATGCTGTAACTGGTGTGCAAATGGCTACATGCAGTTGTGGAAAATACAACAGGCTTCCGTTGTCTCTGAGCATGGTGGAAAAGAGCAAATTCGTTGGAGCAGGATCGTTGAGTAGAACAACCGTCGGCACCACAGTCGTCTCGCCATCGTTTTCAACGCTTTATGTGTTGACTGTGTAAAAATGTATTTAAAAAAACTGTTTTATCGAAATGTAGATGAAGGAAAAATTCAACGTCGTTTCGTCGGAGAATAAATGAAGAATACAAATGGTATATATGTCCATCGAAATGTTTTTTATTCATTGAAAGAAATCCCTCGCTCACGCTTCGTATACACTCAACCAGCTTTTCAGCGATTTTACATTTGCATGGGCGCAGTTGTGATTTCGTGTTGAAGGAATGATAGGGACATTTGGATTTCGTGATTTTCGGCAGCTTCTGCAGCGATGGAGAGTCCAGGGTCTCCAATTCGATGACCTTTGTTGCGGCATCCGTGAATGTTGATAGCCATGCGCATTTCTCGAATCCCTTCGCATAGCTGGCGGGAGCTCCTTGCAAGAATCGTCGAATTGTCTTTCTAGCTGCCTCGTATGGTATGCCGCTGTGATCCCAGCGTATTCCATGGAAATTGCGTTCCAACCACTTGTTTGTCATTTTGTACTTGGCTGGTAGAGGCCCATGCAAATGGTGCGTCGAAGGCGAGCGTCAACAGTTCAGCATCCTTGTCGAGGAGTCTGACGATGGACATCTCCATTAGGACAAATTTGTTGACGGGTCTCTTATAGCCCTGTACATCGACGATAAGCTCCATGTTGATTGAAGGCGGGTGCGAATCATCGGCATGATTTTATACCAATTTTTTAACCGCCCCACTGATTGGATTGTACTCGACAATACGAACATGAAGGATCATGCAGTATGCCGAAGTTTGTGGCGGAACATTGGTTTTCAATTCGAACTCAAGACGCTCGTCAACAGGGCTGTACTTGAGCGAATCGTTTTGCTTTGAACAGTCAATTACACGAGGAAGGCTTTTTCTAAAAATTCCACCCTGCTCAGCCATGGTTCAGCCTCTTTATTGTAATAGGTCTGCTAAAAATTTGCATACATCTCATAGAGAAGAGCATATTGATTTTGTTCAATGTTTAAATTCAAATTTCCATATGGATAACATTGCGAGTTGAGGTATAGTTTGACATCGCTCATGTTACAATGATCAAGGTGGCTCGCATTTTGTTGTTTCTTATTCTTCCGTCCCGTCTGCAGCGTGAGTATGACATATCATGGTTTCTCCAGCTGATTCGAGGTTTTCACAGACTACACGTGCTTAGAGGTCGCAGGCAGCAATGGACATTCATACAGTTCCTATGTTCGGAAACTCATGGAGATTGGGGCGTATTTGGCGAGGAACTTTAACGGTTGAACTTTTCGCTGATCCGAGACTGTTACATACGGTACGAGCCGTTCTATTTTATGCAATACGAGTTTGGAGTCTTCGCTCTTGGGATCCATAGGAGTATCCACGGCTACACAACACAACGAAATATTCATGGATCGCACAATGACGTTTAGAGATCATTGATTTCACAAGATTTTCATGACATTTGAGTTTGGCTGGAATTGTTTGGGTTTGTTTGGGATTTTCACCCACGAATGTCTTCAAACGTTGTATGATTGTTGTCGAAACTCTCGTGAATGTGTTCGAAAGTGTCTTGGAAGTCGACAAACCCCTCGCGAATGTCCTTGAAAGTGTCTCTTAAGCGTCTTCGAACCCCGCATGAATGTCGTCAAACGTATTATGAATGTCGTTGAAAGTCTCTTGAACGTGTTCGAAAGTGTCTTGGATGTCGACAAACCCCTCATGAATATCTTTGGAAGTCTCTTAAGGGTTTTCGTATCCCTCATGAATATCTTCAAACGTATTATGAATGTCGCCGAAAATCTCTTGAACGTATTCGAAAGTTTCTTGGACGTCTGCAAACCCCTTGCGAATGTCTTTGAAAGTCTTTTAAAAGTCAGCGAACCTCTTGTGAATTCCCTCAATCGTCTTATGACCGTTTTCGAAAGTCTCTTTAACGTCTCACGAACATCTTGAAACGTCTCATGAACGTCGTAGAAAGTCTTTTGAAGCTCTTCGAATCCCTCGCGAATGTCTTTGAAAGTTTCTCTTACGAGTCTTCAAGCCCTTCATGAATGTCGTCAAACGTATTATGAATGTCGTTGAGCGACTCTTGAACGTGTTCGAAAGTGTCTTGAATGTCCACAAACCCATCGTGAATATCTTTGAAAGTCCCTTAAGCGTTTTCGGATCTCTCATGAATGTCTTCAAACGTATTATGTATGTCGTCGAAAGTCTCGTGAACGTCTTCGAAAGAATCTTAAACGTCTCACAAACCTCTTCAAACGTCTTGTGAACGTCGGCGAAAGTCTCTTGAACGTTTTCAAAAGTTTCTTGCATTTCTTGAAGATCCTCGTGAATGTCCTTGAAAGTCTCTTAAACGTCTCCGAACCCCTCATCGATGTCTTCAAACGTATTATGAATATCGTCAACGATCTTTTGAACGTCTTCGAAAGTCTCTGAATGTCTTCGAATCCCTCATGAATGTCTTCAAACGTCAAATGATCGTTTTCGAAAGTCTCTTGAACGTCTCACGAACATATTCAAACGTCTCATGGACGTCGTAAAAAGTCTCCTGAAACTCTTCGAACCCTTGTGAATGTCTTTGAAAGTCTCTCTTAAGCGTTTTCGAATCTCTAATGAATGTTTTCAAACATATAGTTTATGTCGTCGGAAGTCTCGTGAACGTTTTGGAAAGACTCTTAAACGTCTCACGAACATCTTCAAACGTCTCATGAACGTCGTAGAAAGTCTCTTGAACGTATTCAAAAGTTTCTTGCATGGCTTGAAGCCCCTCGTGAATGTCTTTGAAAGTCTCTTAAACGTCTTCGAAACCCTCATCGATGTCTTCAAACGTATTATGAATATCGCCAAAGATCTCTTGAATGTCTTCGAAAGTCTCTGAACGTCTTCGAACCTCTCGCCAATGCCTTCGAACGTATTATGCGTGTCGTCGAAAGTCTCTTGAACGTATTCAAAAGTTTCTTGCATGGCTTGAAGCCCCTCGTGAATGTCTTTGAAAGTCTCTTAAACGTCTTCGAACCCCTCATCGATGTCTTCAAACGTATTATGAATATCGTCAAAGATCTCTTGAATGTCTTCGAAAGTCTCTTGAACGTCTCACGAACATCTTCAAACTTCTCATGAACGTCGTAAAAAGTCTCTTGAACGTCTCACGAACATCTTCAAACTTCTCATGAACGTCGTAAAAAGTCTCTTGAAACTCTTTGAACCCCTCATGCATGTCTTCAAACGGCTTATGAATGTTTTTTAACGCCTCGCAAACTTACAACAAACGGCTCTCGAACATCTGTCGAACATACACTGCTGAATGTCTTCGACCATCATTGTGCGATTATATTCATTTATTTTCAATCAAATTCCATACAAAAAAATTAGTTTCACATTCGAAAAAAAAATATTATATTCAGTTGTACAAACCGATATCGGATTATGCTGACATCACGAAGTACTGCACTTCGCAATCTTCCTTCCTACTTCAATCTTCTTTGCATTCGAACTCTATTCACGCATCTGCCGTAGCATTTGTTTACAGGCTCATTCTGATTGCGATCAATCATCAACCGTGAGAGGGCCGCTACATTAAAACTTGGCGATGGTTAGCAAAGAACGATCACTATTACAGTCGTAATAATATTTACGAAATCGAGAGTACATATTGAACGAAATGGCGGAACTTTTTTTTTTTAGTCGAAGTCCAAATTCGATCCATCGTGAGGATAGAATTCCGAATTGAGATAAAGCTTAACTCTGGTGAGTTCGCAGTCGACGAATAATGAAATGTCCTGTGCCATATAATTCTTTTCACCAGTCTGTGCCGCAAAAACGACATATTTTTGTTTCTCCAGCTGGGGTGGCAGCTTGTGCGATCCATGAATGTTTCGTTGTGTTGTATAGCCGTGGATACTCCTATGGATCCCAAGAGCGAAGACTCCAAACTCGGATTGCATAAAATAGAACGGCTCGTACCGTATGTAACAGTCTCAGATCAGCGAAGAGTTCAACCGTTAAAGTTCCTCGCCAAATACGCCCCAAACTCCATGAGTTTTCGAACATAGGAACTGTATGAATGTCCATTGCTGCCTGCGACCTCTAAGCACGTGTAGTCTGTGAAAACCTCGAATCAGCTGGAGAAACCATAATATGTCATACTCATGCTGCAGACGGGACGGAAGAATAAGAAACAACAAAATGCGAGCCACTTTGATCATTGTAACATGAGCGATGTCAAACTATACCTCAACTCGCAATGTTATCCATATGGAAATTTGAATTTAAACATTGAAGAAATCAATATGCTCCTCTCTATGAGATGTATGCAAACTTTTAGCAGACCTATTACAATATAGAGGCTGAACCATGGCTGAGCAGGGTGGAATTTCTAGAAAAAGCCCTCCTCGTGTCATTGACTGTTCAAAGCAAAACGATTCGCTCAAGGCCGGCCCTGTTGACGTGCGTCTTGAGATCAAATTGAAAAACAATATTCCGCCACAAACTTCGGCATACTGCATGATCCTTCATGTTCGTATTGTCGAGTACAATCCAATCAGTGGGGATGTTAAAAAATTGGTATAAAATCATGCCGATGATTCGCACCCGCCATCAATCAACATGGAGCTTATCGTCGATGTACAGGGCTATAAGAGACCCGTTAACAAATTTGTCCTAAAGGAGATGTCCATCGTCAGACTCCTTGACAAGGATGCTGAACTGTTGACGCTCGCCTTCGACGCACCATTTGCATGGGACTCTCTACCAGCCAAGTACAAAATGACAAACAAGTAGTTGGAACGCAATTTTCATGGAATACACTGGGATCACAGCGGCATACCATACGAGGCAGCTAGAAAGACAATTCAACGAATCTTGCAAGGAGCTCCCGCCAGCTATGCGAAGGGATTCGAGAAATGCGCATGGCTATCAAGATTCACAGATGCCGCAACAAAGGTCATCGAATTGGAGACTCTGGACTGTCCATCGCTGCAGAAGCTGCCGAAAATCACGAAATCCAAATGTCCCCATCATTCCTTCAACACGAAATACAACTGCGCCCATGCAAATGTAAAATCGCTGAAAAGCTAGTTGAGGGTATACGAAGCGTGAGCGAGGGATTTTTTTCAATGAATAAAAAACATTTCGATGGACATATATACCATTTGTATTATTCATTTATTCTCCGACGTAACGACATTGAATTTCTCCGTCATCTACATTTCGATAAAACAGTTTTTTTAAATACATTTTTACACAGTCAACACGTGAAATGTTGGAAACAATGGCGAGACGACTGTGATGCCGACGGTTGTTCTACTCAACGATCCTGTTCCAACGAATTTGCTCTTTGCCACCATGCTCAGAGACAACGGAAGCCTGTTGCATTTTCCACAACTGCATGTAGCCATTTGCACACCAGTTACAGCAGGCTCTCGATGATGCCGTTCGACGATGCAATGCATTTTTTCCCCGTCCACCATAATCAGAGACGACGGAACTCGACACTGTTCTATTTTCCACCAATATACTGCATGCAGAGTTGACCATCGCGTGCCACTTGCAGCATACTCTCGAACATTGTCCGTTCATGGTCAAAGGCCTTCACAAGTCGTGCCGGTAAGAAGACGGAGAACTCATCCGCAATGTCGGCGGTGTACCGTTTTCCAAACTTGGTTTGTACGGCCCTCATGTCGGAGATTAGTCGTTCCGATTTAACGGGGAGTTCGGACAGCTTCTTCGTTGGGAGGAATTCCACCATCCGGCTGACTTTGTTGATGCTCGAGAGATCCATTTGCCCCGCACTTTCAAAGTTTCTTTCCGAGGGATGTCGATGGTGCGGCGGAATAGTGAAGTCTGAGCCTGGTCCACAAAATTATACGCTCCCCCGTAAGCCCCCCCCCCCCCCACTTAAACATACACAAACTTCTCCCCTCTTTTCCAATCGTGAAAAACAGGTTCGAACACGTTCGAAGAACTGTGGAGAATCCCCGCCCCCGTCCGACATTACTTCACGCTCCCGAAAAACAGGTTCAAACACATTCGAAGAACCCCGTACGTGGAGAATTTTCATAGCATTTATTACACTCCCGACGTTGAGGTGGGGGGCCATCGACGTGATCTGTCATCTGCGGTGTATTATAATGCTCCATGCATGGAAGATATGATATCACTTCACTGTCGATCTGATGATGTTCCGGCAAACGATCCCACAATAAGCCCACATATTTACCCCAATATTTTAGGAGCAAAACCTTTGGAACTTGTTCGAGGTCGTTTTTAGACAAGTCCAGGGGGTGCTTGGCCGGATTTACTGCGTCCATACTCGCACATGCGAACATCTTGACATTATATCTTGGAATAAAACCGAGACCTCGATGAGACTTCTTTTTTCAAGAGTGCAGCTCAAGTGGTCCATTGGCGCCAACGGCCCTTGACGATAGATCCCTAAAGTTTGCAGTTTCCCACGAGGAACCTGTCAGGACCTGTATCGAGTGTCGGCGAGCTTTGTGAGACGGGGTGGATGCTAACATCTTGACATTATCTTCGAGATAGAAGCAGGGCAGCTTCATGTCATAAATAAAGACCACCCATGTGGCGCCTAGCGTTTTTATATTATCGAAAATTTTCCGACCCATGTATGGTTGTTACACACGCACGCACGCATGCACGCTTTTCCAAGAAACCTGTAAGGACCTGTTTCGAGTGTTGGCGAGCTTTGAGATGGGGCGGAAACATCTTGACATTGTCTTTCGCATTGGAACCAGCTGCATGTCATAAATTAGGGGCTTTGAAAGGCCGCCACGCACGCACGCACGCACCCGCATGCATGCACACACACCCACACACACAGACACACACACACGCACACACACACACACGCACGCACACACACACACGGACACACACACACACACACGCACGCACGCACACACGCGCTCGCGCGCACGCACGACGCCCCTTGCTCCCTCCCCGCTCGCTCCAACCCCCCTCGCTCCCTCCCCTCTCCACCCGCGCTTCCCCCTTCCACCCACCCCCCTTTCGCCCGCCCCCTCCATAACCCCTCTCTCCCTGCCCCCCATCCCTCCCCCTCCCTCCATCTGTCTCCCTCTCCCTCTCTCCCTCCCGCCGCTCTCCCTCCCACCAAAAAGTGCGTTAGAACCGGCCTCGTTATACTACTGATAAAGATTAAATTATGCTGCGTAATAAGCTGATAAAAATGTTTGCATCATTCTGTTCATGAGTTGCAGCGGCAACCCAGAAACCCTGTAACCTCTGCAGATAATGCCTTCGATACGGTGAGCGGAGTGGAATTTCTTCGTAATTATACAATTGTAATCCAGTTCCTTTCCGAAGCACGAAGTCAGTCCATGATTGAGAGCCTTGCTTCTGCCCACTTGAGTGGGAATCTGAAGAGTGACTTTTCACTAGTAATTCACGAATTATTGCAATAAACAACACGCCATTTGTTGCTGTACTCACCGTTATCATCATGAACGTCTAGTAGTTGAACAATACAACATATTTTCCCTTCTAACTTCATTTTTATTTCGACACCGAGAAAATGTGTATCGACTACTTTGACTGATTGTACTTTCTATGTAACCCATTTTTATTTATAGAAAGGTTCGTCCATGCTGCACGGTAAGAACGTTGAACGTTTGCCTTTCAAGAAGGCGACCGTTGGGGGGAGGGGCTGGAACGTTACAAATATGCAATTGCGTCATAACGTCACGAACGTATATTGATGTGAATTTAGACCGAAATGCCAAAAGACTAGCTGATTATAAGATGCTCTCGGCAAAAAAATCGACGGGCGGTTTTAACCCCTTAATTGTAAGATATCGGAAAAAAAAATCCGTACACGCACTCTTCCATTCTCTACATGTATGCAAATTTACATCCCAATCGATTAAAAATTCTCCGAGATACGGTTGAAAAAATTGCATTTTTGCAATAAACAATATAAAATTTGTTGCTATCTGCATCGTTCTCATCTCCAGTGTATAGTACACGAAAGAATAAATATTGTTGCAATTTGAAGTTTTTTCATATCTCGTACCGCTTAAACGTTATCGACAAAAAACGAAAAACACCCTAATTTTCAAGGGTGCCTTGCAACCCTTAAAAATCGGGTTCCGCCAATATAAAAAAATACGTGTCGCCTATTTTTACTCATTCTACAAGCATGCTAAATTTAATCGAAATCAGAGACATCGACCTCGCAACCTTTCTTGTAAGTAAGTGAACATGCAGTCACACACTCTCCAGTATGAATCAATCGTATCTATGTCACGGCTGCGCACGAAAGAGCTTGCGCGACAAAGGGCTAGGGTAGCGTACAAAGTAAATGGTCTTGCCAAATGTACGATACTTATCCCAAGTACAGATTTGTTAACTACCAACAAATCATTATTTGAGACGAGTTGTCGATTTTTCAACAGTTATTTGCTAACTATTAACAGGGCTATATTTGATTTAACTGAAGATTTTTCAATTATTACCAGATATTCATTTTGTAATAAGTGTACGACTGTTATCTCAACGAACTACTGGGCTAACATCGTAAATACAGATTCATTAGTAGTTAATAAATCCTTATTTGTGTTGAATAGAGAAGTTGTCGCGTCAATTGTGTGATTCTTGGCTCAAATGCGGCCGAAATCGTTTCGAATGAAGATCAGTTAATTGTTGTGACATGTTCATTTGCATTGAACCCAGGATAGTCGCAGCAACTATACGTTAACGGCCCCCAATCTAAATATATTAATTGTGAACAACTCTCTACTCCTTTGAACTATATTATCATATCACAACTTCAAAGCGTTATTCGATGGCCATAAACATCTACTGAGTGAAGAGAAATAAAAGTGATTAAATAAATCATTCTTTTCACAGAAATACTATGGCTGTAAAATTTTCTCATGAGAACGCCAATATTTCTTAACGACTAACAAATTTTGTATCAGTTAATGAATATTTGAATAAAAGTTCCAACTAAATGTATTTCTTTACTATAAATAAACTGTTTTCTCAGTGTACCTTCGGTAGCCTCTTTCTGAGGACTGGTAGTAGAATTAAGTCGAACAATTATTTTGCCACATTTTATAACTCGTAGAATACCCGAAAATGTATGAAATATCGTTAATCAAAGTTTAACACGCTGCCATTATCTAACAAAATTTTCTTAAGTACTAATTCTGCTACCAGTGCTCAGAATACTCATCCAGATTGAGAGTATATATTTTTCTTTCAGATGCATACAACATTACCCAGAGTGGGCGTCGACTGAGGCGGTTTTCGGCGGACCATGTTGTGAAAAAAGAAAAAACTACAAGAAAATATTTAAAAGAATTTTTTTTAAATGTAGATACATTCTCAAAGGAACAATAAATACATATGTAAAATTTCATCAAGACAACTTCAACGGTTTAAAAGTTATTCCAGCCCAAAAATGACGTCAAAAATCTCGCTCTAGACCAGACTACTGCCTTAATTGTCTTGACCCGAAAGCGAAGTCAACATCGTGTTGCGTGCTCCCTACGATTCGATAAGTTCACGGGGCGTAACACTTGCAGCTTTCTGTACGATTATTGGTTCATGAGATATTGATTAGAGGGTGTACACAAATTACGTCACGTCATGATCCTTAAATTTTCATCACCCCAAGACATTTAACTGATATTTCGTATGGAAAACTCTCAAACTTCCACATTAAAATTGCGCGAATTTTAAATTAAAAACTTGAATTTGTAGAAATGTTGCCATTTCTGGCATTTTTTATATCGTGCCATAACGCAAACCTGGGCCTCCGCCCCCCTTCCATATACGTGGAACCGCAACGCATAGCCGGCAACCGCAACGCAACGACCCCCTCCCTCCCCCCAAATTGCGTTACGTAATTTGCGTACGCCCCCTTATCAAAGTAAAAAAAGCGTCATTTTGGCTGTGATAGCTTACAACTGTGCGACAATTCGTCGTACAGACCTCTTTCAAAGCTCATATTAAAGGGGAAGAAATAAGGAAAAGGGATTCGATAGCGTCATTCATAACAAAAATCCTTGTCGCTGTAGATCTTTTGGAAAAGTAGAGAAAAAAATCGAAAATTACCCTCGTCCTTGTGTATATTATTGAGAAAAAACCGTAAAGTCTTCCTTTGCGTTTTATTGTTTGATTCATTAGTAACAAAAGATAAAAAAGACTGGAACTCGAAGCTCGAAAACTAGAGACGAAGCTTTAGAATGATTTTTTTGAATTGGCTCCCATGATGTTTTTTCGCAGTGATAGAGCATTTTGAAAATAACCTAAAAATGTCTGAAATGTTTTGTTCCCTTGATTTTTGTTAGTGTGTATACATTGTGACGAGAATTTTCCCCCGACGGCTGCAACCCATAATAATTAAGATGCGGTAGTGCAACAGCGTGTCTACCTGTACATCCAGTTCACTTGTTTTCAATTTTTCCGCGGCAGTACTCATCTCATGGTCATTACCCTGAAGCCTAACGTTTCGGTGATGGCTGCATTCTTTTTCTCTTTATTCGTGCCAGTACGTCCAGCAAAGTCATGCCTGAACCTTTGTATTCAGAATGCGTTCGTTCCACATTCACTGCGTTCCAATATACTACACACGTCGATCTGTACTGTAGCATTAACAATATGCACAAGTAAGTGAATAAACAGACCGACGAACCTATTTTATTTAGTAGACCTAGGCTTTAAAACTAGTCAACACAAAAATGGTATTTTCTTTAATGTCGAGCCCTTCAGGGGCGTACGAAAATTCCATAACGCAATTTGGTGGGAGGATGGGGGTCGGGCACAGGTGCTACGGTCCTACGTACATGGGGACGTAGGAGGCCAAGGTTTACGTTATGTCACGATTTTAAAACTGCCAGAAATAGCAAAATTTCTGCATGTTCAAGTTTTTAATTTACAACTCACACGCAATTTTACCGTGGATAGTTGACAGCTTTCCATACGTAATCTCAGTTAAGGGGAAAACAACACAGGCCTTATGGGAGCTCTGCCACTATTTCTTGGGTTGAGGGTAACCTCTTACTGCCACCACAGTAGGAGAAAAGCCCAAAAACCTGGCCAAAACCCCAAAAAATAAATTTTCGAAATAGGGTCAGTTGAGTAGTCATTCAGGTAGAGGACTAGTAACTGCATTCTATTGTGGAAGGGAAAGCCCTTTAAGTGTATACCTGCGCCGCAGCCACAGTTGGCAGTTAGTGTTCGTGAAGAGTGTACGTGTCACGCGCTGAACAGACGAAAATAACGCTGACTTCAAAAACCCATAACTTTAAAGTGACGGGTTTAATTTCAATTCTGCAACATGGATACGACTTCTGGAGGTATGTAGAACATGTTTTTACATCGGTTGAATCTAAAGTTTATGTATAAATGATTGAAATGTAGTATAGCCTTCGGCATAAATAAAATTGAATAATTTTGAAAACTTATATTTTCAACGGTCCGAAAAGTTATATATTTTGTCACATTTTGCATAGCTCCTAGTCTCGGCCTTTAGTTTAATGTATAAGCTTTCGAAATTTACAAGAGTTACCTGCGGAAAACGTGCGTCTTGTCCGTTATGATTTTTTTCGCATCGTGCGGTAGCCGAGCGTGCACGCGGCACTATTGAGCAGCCTCTGCGCCTCTACCTGAGAATGGGTGAAGTAGCATCATAACGGACAAGGCGGCTGTTATACGCTTGAAATAAATTATTTTAATATATATGTATGTGTATATATATATATATAAATTTTCTGTAATTTAATTATGATATATACGTATGCATATATATATATATATACATATTAAAATCAACCACATAAAAATTTCTTAAATATGAATGAAATGTTATAACATTCAAATAAAATATTTGAATATATATATATTATATAGTAAGCAAAGCTTTCTTTTAACCAAATCCATGTCAATATTTTCTGTCTAATTTTCTTAAAATTATTTCAATTATTGCGGTTATTTATTTGGTAAAATAATGTACATTGTTCAAGTTTTTGTATTAATTGAAAATTTTATCTTTTTCTTTAACACCAATTTTCTACAATTTAATGTCTTTATTACAGGATCCGGTTACAAAGAATTGGTGCTGACAAGGAAAGAAGTATTTCTGATAATCAGCGAGCATTTATCCGATAAATTCGCTTCCTTGATCGAATTTATGGTAGAAAAAATTTCCAAGGACACCGGACGTACAGTTGTAGTGCCTGAGGACTCGAAACAGACTTTTTCGATACTCTTCAATCAAATGAGAACGAGGTGGCAACAAGCTCACAGAAAATCCTGTGTATTTTTCAAGAATAACGGTGAATGGCTTAGCAAGCAGGTATGTTTTGCCGCACCTACAGACACTGTAGTAACAAGCCCGGGTAATACGGGCGGCCGCCCGTCCCTTGAGTTTACAATGTCCAGTGAAAGATCTAAACGAAGGAAGACCCAAGATATTCGTACATCGTTCAACTCGGTCGAGTTAGCATACGCTACTCAGATGAGCCTTCGCTCTTCAGGACAATCCGACGCCGCAAAAGTTATTAAGGACGTAACAATGACGAGTCCTTTAAGAGCTTCCAAGTATCGTAAAGCTTACTCAGCAACGGATGAAATTACTTTATCCGAAGAGGCTGCACTTTCCGCTATGATTGAATATAAATTCTCCAAGAGTACTTACCAGGGAATGAGAAGATTAGGGAAGGAAAATAACTGTAAGCTATATCCGTCTTACGAAAAAGTGATGAAAGCAAAAAAGCGTTGTTATCCACCACGTGATGCAATCAGGATTACAGAGAGTAGTGCAGAAGTCCAACTACAGGCACTATTAGATCATACAGTTGAACGTATTTTACTCGTCCAAAATGTACTCATTCAAAGATTGATTCCAGATAATGTTCGTAAAATGGACTTGATTTGCAAGTGGGGTTGCGATGGAAGTTCTGGGCAAAGTGAATATAAGCAGACGTTCAGTGATGACAGCAAATCTGATGCGCATGTATTCTTTACTTCAGTCGTGCCATTACAACTCGTGTGTTATGATCAACAATCGAAGGAAGAAATAGTTGTTTGGAAGAACCCCAGACCCTCGTCTCCACGATTTTGTAGACCGCTTAGACTACTGTTTCTACGCGAAGACACAGAGTCAACATTTAATGAAGTCCAAATTGTTGAAGAACAAATAAAGTCACTTCGTCCATTCGAAAGTGTAATAGATGGAAAAGAAATCTCCGTAATGTACAAGTTGTTGTTCACCATGATAGATGGTAAAGTTTGCAACGCTGTATCATTGACGAAATCTGCTCAACGGTGCTATTTGTGTGGAGCAACCAGCAAAGATTTTAATGCCATCGACACTGTATTGCAAAGGGAAATCAATGAAACAAATTTGAAGTTCGGATTGTCGACGCTGCATGCGTGGATACGGTGCTTCGAGTATTGCTTACACGTGTCTTACAAACTCGGCATTAAAAAATGGCAAGCTCGAAGTGCCGAAGAAAAAAAAATTACCCAGGAACGCAAGAGGGCCATTCAAGAAGGATTCAAGAAGCAATTGGGTCTAAATATCGATCGCCCAAAGCCTGGATACGGCAGCAGCAATGATGGCAACACAGCTCGGCGATTCTTTGAAAATTCGACGGTTTCCGCTGCGATAACGGGGGTTAACGAAGAAGTTATTAAACGCTTGTACGTAATCCTACAAGTTATATCGTGTGGCCACGAGATAAACTGTGAAAGATTTGAACAGTATGCTATTGAAACGGCAAGAAAGACCGTTGCATTATACCCTTGGTACTCCATGCCTACTTCGGTGCACAAACTATTAATTCATGGTCCAGTGATAATAACTCATGCTCTATTACCAATCGGCCTATTATCCGAAGATGCTCAGGAAGCTCGAAACAAAGACATCAAACGATATCGAGAAGATTTTGCGCGAAAAAGTTCCAGGGTTAAAACTATGGAAGATGTTTTTCATCGGCTCTTAGTTACTTCTGATCCGTACATTTCAAGTGTCTACCACTTCTGACTACCACAGAAGAAGCTGAAGAGTTTGTCGCCGGAAGCTGTAGCGATGTTGATCGCTCCTAAAGTGACTGCTGCAGCAGACGAATTTTGCGCCGAGATTGAAGCCGTGCCGGGAGTTGTAATAGATACAAACTCGGATAATGATTCTGACTCCGACTCCGACTCCGATTACGATTTTGATTAAGAATAAAATTTTCTATTTTTGTAACGTTCCGTATGTATTTTGGAAATAAAAATAATAATTGCGTAGAATACACTGTTCACGTTTATTTTATTATGATGATTTTTTTAAATATATTAATTTATCTATTTAGCAGGATACTCGGCCATTTTGTTTATAACAATTTGCTGTAAGCTCTTTGTTGCAAGTTATAAACAATAGATATCGGATTGGTAA
>OX632361.1:5231951-5281951 GCA_951751655.1 Ophion costatus | reverse complement strand
TACTTTTAAAAATGAATAACAATTTAGAGATTGATCCGAGCCCCATACATACTTACATCAACCTATTCAAAACTTCAGCATATATCCTCGAGAACATCTCAGCTGAGGGATAGCCTGTATATAGCGAAGCATGCTTATACTCGTTCTATTTTTTTTTACTCGAGAACGCAGGCCCTTAAAGAACGTTGAATTTGAATTCCACTATGATTTTTCTGGATTCCGAATTTGATTTTAACATGAAACTTCTCCGGCAATAAACGCTCGACGGAGACGTTGATGGAGATACTTTCAGGAATGCTTGCGCGTCAGCAAAAATGCAGCTGCGCGAAATATCGGTTTACACGCTCGGAGAAATAAATCTTGAGATTTTCAAAAAGGCTATTGTTTTCGAATGTGCTACATGTATGTGTGATAAAACATACACGGACACATTGCTCGTGACAATGCGAGCATTTGAACAATTAAAAAAAGCTGTCCGTAGTGATCTAGACAGCGTTCGATACATTTCTCAGGAGCAGCTATGGATAGCCGTAATATCCGTACGTTCATTTTAGATCTTCTTCGCTTGGTCAAAAAGCGGAATGCACAACTTTGCCGAAGGCGTAATAATAACTTGTGCACCGAATTGCGATATTTACCGGAAAATTCTCTCATAATTCGTTTGAAATATGTGTTATGGTGACCTCCGCTGCGAGCCCTTGTGACGGCCTATAACAGAGGTCTGTTTAGAGGCTACAGGGTTCTACTATGTGCGTTTGAAGATCTACAATGGAGAAATCTCGAGACTACTGCATGCAAACGTAATCTTATCAATAAAATAAACGGTAAGTTGTGCTCCGTAGCGTGCGAGCCTCTTTTTAAAGTGTGATATCGTGGTAACGCAGAAGTACCCATAGATTATCGCCGGCTCTATGATGCGAGCTCCGATGAAGAAGCTGCACTCGCCGAGGGGGCGTAAGCCGTGGAGGAAGAAGAGGAAGAAACAGCGCGAGGTGCTGAAAGCGTGCATGACGATCATCTAGATTCCGTGATTGAAGGACCATCGCGCAATAAATGCACCGGCTCTGAAATGCTTATGGGTCCTGCTCTACGCCCCGCGATCAACAATAAGGAGGCTGTTCATAGACTTCCTGATTACCTTTAGCTATCCCCCATATCAGATGTTGAAGAAGAAGAAGGGGTACTATAGCAGCCGGTTCAAAGTCCGGTAGATATATTTGCGGATATTTCCGACGAGCATTCTCGGTTCAGTGACGCTGAGATCCTTGTCCGACCATCTACATCCAGTATGGAGCAGCCGTGCGAAATATTTTCCGGTAGTAACGAGTGTAAGTATTAATAACAATAATAATCCATTATCACACATTCACACTACGTTTTTATCAGACATCATTAATAAAACGCATGCAGATTTGAATCCTCGTTTTAACGAGAATAACCCCGAGCGCGGCAACGACGACGACGATGACGACGACGACGACACCGATTAGGCTGCAAGCGAGAGAGGCAACATCATGCTGCAACAATGGGCTCGCGAGATAGTCAACGACGCGCAACACCCTGCTGAGGAATACGAGCATAGGGACAACCAACTATGGATGTGGCCTTTTGGAGGTGACTCACCATAGCAGCAGGGTGAAACCGATCTACCGCACGATGATGATGATGATTATGATGATGGTGTTGATGGCGATTGGCTAAATTGTCTTTTGAGTTCAAGCGACGACTCAGGTAAACGAACCCCGTTTTTTTACTCACATCGGTATACACATTTTCGGTTTTGCAAAGCTAATATTAACTTGGAAGATTTTGTTTGCAAAAATAAAAAGTGAGCTATTATATTTTATGCCAGGTTATGCATCAGTAACAATATAATCAGCATTCAAAGAGATGTCCCGCTGGCCTTGGCCCTGATGAAACAAATTTTGCGTTATAAAAATAACGCTCAAGTTCTTATGATGACTGCCTTTGGTGAATAGATCGACAACGGTATTGTGCGATGCTTCACGCATTAGATAATCGATAATTAAGAGCTACGCGCGGGGGTCCGTTGAGTAATCAGCAGTCTGTAGTAATCCTTCGCGAAATTCTATAGCATCACCGTACTCCGCATATGCTGTCTACCACTCGGAATAATAAAATATTATTCTCTAGAAGCGCTCGCTGTTCATACGCGTGATAAATTTCAGAATTTTTTTAACAAAGTACGTCTTACCACAACCTGTTGGCCCGCAGATCATAGAAGTCCAGGGATGTTGTTACCTCGTGTCCATCGCGGTAAATGAGGATATTTAGGCTCAGTGCTATATTAAATAAGATTTTCGGGTTTTTACGTAAAAAATATATTTACAGAATATTTTACAAGTGGCGATAACCGTAGGGAAGCGATCCATATTGACCATCACGCTTCGCTTAATGCTCGATGGCTTGCACGTTTTTGTCTCACCTCGTGTGACAATATGGTGAAGTTCTCTATGTCTAATGGCGTCGTATCTCAGTACAATAGGATCCTCTCGCTCACCCACGATGAAGGATCGTACGGACTCGTAGTTTATTAACGCATTGTTTGCAAAATTAAGCGTGATACTCTTAACTCTGCAAACCTTACTCTCTGACCCGTCAGGCGCACGCACGATGAATGCATAAAATTTAGGGACACCGGAAATGAAACTTCTTATGTAACTGCCCTCGCGATAGGTGGTTCGCTCGTTAGTTAAATCGCCAAGCAGTTGGCCTATCGGGGGTTCGTATACGTCAGATTGCTCTCTCGTTACATAAATTATGGAGTCGGTATCGCAGTACAACGCACGTCTTCCCAGACGTTCCAGGTAGCCATAAAGTTTTAAACGCGCTTGTGCCGTGGTGTATGGAGCTATTACAGCGTTAGCTATACTCGAGGGTACCACAGCCTCGCCGGCTTTAATATAATTGACGTGAAGAAGTTCATTGTTCACCGGCAGCATACCTGTAATATCGTATTCAGGATTAGTTAATAACTCCATTAGTATTTTGCGCGTTGATACTACGACTGTTTGCGGCAGGCTTTCGTGCTGCCCGAATTTTCCCTAGAACGAATTCAGGCATAGTTTGGCGACTCAGCGTAAGCCGGGGTTTTTGGTTATCGACTGACGATTCAAACGAATCCCCTCTGATTGCTCAAAGCTAGCGATATAACGCTCCTGGGCGGGTTCATCGCCCAAACAATTCTCAGGCCATCCGCTGGTCTCCTGTTTGATCTACAAAAAGGTGTTAATGGACTCGACGAATAAACCTCCCGATTGCGTGTCACGATTGAATTGCGTTACTTCGCATTGCCAAATTTCGGCAATGTGGGGTATCGTGTATTCGCATGAGACGGCTTTTCGCAATTCAGCGGCAACCCAGGTACCCTCGAACACACGCACGTCCGGATCGTCATGCATCCACTCTTCCTCATTCTCCATCTCGCTGCATGTGAGGCACGGAGAAAACAGCAGTCGCTGATGCATACGCACAGGCAAAACAGGGCGGTAGAGACCGCGCGGTGGTAAAACGGTACATTTCACCAGGCCTTCGACACGCGCTAGATCACTAGTGGGTCCTGTCAGCTCTAAGCATTCTCCGCCTATATATACTTTCGGATGTTCAATAGGGTATTTACCAAATTTGCAAATATACGGGTACAGAGAGCAGACGTCTACGTAGCGTATGCGCTCCGTCTCTTCAACATCGTAAAGTATCACCATATTCTCCGTGGGACCGCCGAAGAAAACATCATGAGGGTTTAAGGGTTCTACAGTCTTCAGCGGATGATCCCGTATGGGTTCGCAAATTTCAGCACTAGTTTCCAAAAGGCTGTCCCACTCGCATTCCCAGATTTCCCTTAACTGACAACCTCCCAAGCGAATGCTATTAGCTAGAGCAAGAGTTCTTTCTAACCGCTCGTCCATTGATATATCACCGCGTTGTTTACAGTCTCTATTGAGGGAGAAGCGTTGAAGGCAACCGTGCCAATAGCAACCATGAAATTGTAATACGTACGCGGTATTTCCTGTTTCATAATAGCCGCCACCTAGTAAATTTTAAGGTAGTCTAAATTCGCGTGAACGGCCAGCGTGTATAATACGCTTTCCGAGGGTATGCTCCATCCATAGAAGCCATGAAATTGCCTTTTTTGATTGGTTATGCACCCACCTATAGCCGCCCAACGGTATAGTACCAATCGTATTGTTTTTGAGGAAATTTTTCCGGAAGACACTGAAGCAGGCCGAGGCTATCGTTGTGCTCTCGTCAAACGGACAAACCCGGCCGCTGGCGATCAACATGTCACGAAAGGCCATACAGGCGCGTCTCAAGGTCGTGACGTCGTCTGGACTTATTTCCGGACGAATCGGGACTCGGTAAGTTCTTCGGTAGTGAAAATCGAAGCTCGCAAAAGCTTTGCTCAACGAAGACGCCACACGACGCGTTTGCTCGAGTTCGAATGTTCAAGGGCTTTGTTTCACGCGTCTAGTGCGCGCTCTCTCACTCTCATTCCGCCATACGCGGCGTCTCTCGGATATATCAAGCGTTGATAGTGCGCGCTCTCTCCTTCTGAGAGAGAAGTGCTCTCATTGGCTATCGGTCAGTCACGTTCAGACTTCGGGCAGAGAAGATCGTGCGCGCTCTCTCGTGCTTACATTCAGCCTCCTCATTGGCTCTCGCTCAGTGTCTCGCGGGCTTCGTACAGTGTGGATCGTGCGTTCTCTCTCAGATACACGTGACAGACACACAAGTGAGATTTTACGCGCAACGCTTGGGATCTCTCATCGACAAATATACGCGTCACATTTTTCGGGACATTTTTTTGAGAGAGGTGCTACGCTCGCGAGACACGTGCTCGGGTTAACGTGCCGGCCACTCATGGGACGTTTGGACTCAACAGGCCACTGGAGCTCGATCGGTACGCAAAGCTACTTCATCGAACATTTGGTGAATTTTTCTCAAGAAATCTCTCGGGTCAGTTTCAGTGTCGCGTAATTGAGATTCGGGCGTTACGCGTGCACTAGGCCTGTGAATTGGGAGTTCGTTTGGACAATTTTCGGTCATTTTCGTGTGTGCGCAGTGATTTCGAACAATTTCGGTCATTTTCGGGTTCGCGTAGTGACTTTGGACATTTTCGGTCATTTACGGGTGTGCGTAGCGACATTGGACATCTTCGGTCATTTTCGTGTGCGCGCAGTGGCTTCGGACATTTTCGGTCATTTTCTGGTTTTTATACATCGAGTGGGTTCGGGAGTTTTTGAACATTACATCAAATAATCGATTTCGAGATTTTTCGGGCGTTACTACAGTAGTGTTTCGGAGATTTCGGACGGGTTCTCAGCACTACACTAGCGGGTGTTTCGTCTTTTCTCAGGGACGGGAACGCGTAAGCCTCGCGTTTGGTGTCTAGTTCGGATTACCTATGAGTAATTCGAGGACAAGATGTCGGACAGCGAGTAATACGCCGTTGCTGCGGATCACATGGTCGAATCGGAGATCCTCGTGGTCCCGGAACCTTCGGCAAGCGCAGCCCCGCCGCTGAAACGGGAAGCAACGGTTACTGAGCCGAAACGAGAGAAATCTCCTACGTGCAGTGCAGATCCATGCGAAGCATGGGATCTGCACGTCTCAAAGTGGCTACGCAGGAAGCTCGGGTCTCAATACTGCGGGACCTACTCGGGAGCCTCACTCGGGAGTCATCTGAAACTCGCTCATTGGGGGAGGTCGAGGAGACCAGATAGTCAGTCTTGGCCGTCTGGGAAACGTTTGCCTCCGTCCACGATGCGCTCTGAGAGCAATTTCCGGACGAGCCGCTGGTCCAGACATACATGGAGGCAGACCAATATACGCGGGCCTACACTCTCCGTATGGAGGTTTGCCAAAAGTTGGCGAGACTTCGGGCGACCCTCAACGCAGCCTCCGTAACGGCATCGGGATCAACTCAGCCGGGCACATCGGCCTCATCGGAACTCCGGACTCCGCTTGCGAAGATCTCGCCACCAAAGTTTTCGGGAGAATACTCGCAATGGTCCCGTTTCGGGACATGTTCACAGCGCTCGTTCGGGAGAATTCCAAAATAACCGATGTTGAGAGGATGCATTTATCTTCTCACCGCAGTTACGGGAGAAGCATCCAAGCTCATTTCGAGCCCCTCGATCACCGGGGCCTCATTCAACACGGCGTGGAACACGCTCCTCGAGCGTTACAACAACAAGCGCGCATTGGTCTCAGCTCAGCTGGACGCCTTACTGGGTACGGAAACGGTCTCACCACGTTCATCAAACGAGCTCCATGGACTGCTACACTCCCTCAAGGCGGCGTACAACGCACTCGAATCACTGGGAGGTCCAATGCGCCACTGGGATTGGGTCATCGTACACGTCGTCTCGATGAGACACGACGCTCATCTGCGGGAAGCTCGGGAGCTCAAGGCGGGACGACCGGACGGGGCTCCCACGCTTTCAGACCTTCGGGATTTTCTAGCCAACTGAGCTCGAGCTCTCGAGAACGTAGAGGCTTCACGTTCTCAGAACAAGCCAACGGGCAAGGACTCATCATCGGGAACTTACGCCTCACGGGTACACGCAGTCTCATCGGGACAATCCATGTCGCGGCCTTCTACATCGGGACCGGCTTCATCAGGTGCATCCACATCATCATCCGGGTATGCATGCTCACATTGCAAGGGTGCTCACTTCATCGTGGCGTGCCCGAGCTTTCGGAAACTCTCAAACTAGGCAAGAAGTGAAGAAATCACCCGTCAGCGCCTGTATTTCAATTGTCTGGGGAACACAGCGTAGCGGCGTGCCAGGGGACGACCAGATGCAAGGAGTATGATCGTAAATATCATACGATGATCCACACCGGGTGGTCCAAATCTGGGGACCAACGAGCCACGGGTGCGGCTCAACCCACCACACCGTCGTCCTCTGCGGGAACATCGAGCACATCGGGAGCTACTCGACCATCGGCCTCAACGCAATGAGAGACGGGGGCATGAGCTTACTCGGGTGCTAGCTCATCAACGCTTCCGGGTTTTTCAGCTCTGCTGGCCACGGGCTTGGCAGATCTCGAATTATCATTCGGGGCAACTCGCCGGGTACGAATGCTAATCGACAACGGGTCGGAGCTCACCTTTCTTTCGGAGAAACTGGCGCGACAACTCAAGCTTCAGCGGGACAACACGGCCATTCCTATCGTTGGGATTGGCGGATCTCATTCGGGGTTGACTCGAGGCGCAATCATGAAATAAATGTTCAAGCGTTCATTCTACCCAAGCTAATGCCGATCCTTCCTTCCTTCTCAACGACCGGATTACATTAGTCTCATTTGGACGGACTGCAATTAGTAGACCTAGATTTTCTCTCACCACGGGCGATTGATTTCATTTTGGGAGCAGACTCATACTCTCAATTTATTCGTCCAGAAATTCGAAAAGGAGCAGACGGGACTTCTATGACACAGAATTCGATATTCGGGTGGTTCGTTCTTGACCCAATCGCCAATCGGGCTTCACGTTCGGGATTGTCTCAGCAAGTTTCGGTTCACCACAACTTCGAGGAAGTTCAGGATCTCCTCACTCGATTCTGGGAACAGGAAGATGCTCCCAGTCTACCTACTCTTCAACATACGCCTGAAGAGCAGGAATGTAAGTCTCATTTTGTGCGGACTCACTTGCGGGATTCAACGGGATGGTATATCGTTCGATTGCCGATAATGTCGTCTACGAGTCAACTCGAGTACTCGTACGGTAGAGCAGCCCAGAGCCTGCAAAGGCTATTCCGACGACTATCACTGGATACCTCATATCAGAAACTATATTCAGAGTTTCTGCAAGAATATGAGGAACAGTCTCATATGAAACGGGATTCACTTGCGCTTTCTCAAAAATCGCGGATTTATTACCTTCCTCACCACGGGGTGTTGAAAGAATCGAGCACTACAACGAAATTGAGGGTTGTTTTTAACGGGTCAATCGCTACGAGAAGAGGAGTGTTGCTCAACGACATTTTGCACACGGGTGTGAAATTGCAACGGGACATTTCAGACGTTCTAGCATGGGTACGACGCCATCGATACATCTTTGCAGCTGATATTACGAAGATGTTTCGTCAAATTCAGGTTTATCGGGACGATTGGGAACTACAGCGGATATTGTGGGTCGATCAACACGGAAACATAATTGCTTACTGACTCACAACGGTCACATACGGAACGAGGCCACCTCCGTTTCGCGCCGTTCGCGTTCTTTTGCAGTTGGTGGAGGACGAGGGCGACAAGTACCCTGAAGCGGACGCTCCTCTTACAATGGGGCGATATGAGGACGATATTTACGGGGGAGCTGATCAGAGTTCAGATCTCATAACACAGGCACATCAACTCACCGGGATTTGCACGGCGGGAGGCTTTCCACTCGCCAAGTGGCAAAGCAATCATCCGAAGCTCCTCACCTCAATCGGGGTCGACATCAGCGCAGATTATTCTCACTCGTTTAAGGACTGCGAAACAAAGGTACTCGGACTTGCATGGATTCCAGCCACGGACATGTTTAAATTCACAACACTTCCACTCTCAACCGAGAACAAGATCAGAAAGCGAGCTATTTTATCTGAGATTGCCCAGCTGTATGATCCCTTGGGATTTCTCGCACCAGTCGTGATTCGGGCGAAAATCCTCTTGCAAAATCTGTGGCTGGAGAACCTCAGTTGGGATGATGACGTCTCATCTCGAGTCCACGACTCTTGGCTTACGTTTTGTCGGGAACTAGCGGATCTGGGAAACATTTCGGTTCCGAGATGGATTCATCTCACCTCTTTGTCATCCGTGCAGATACACGGGTTTTCTGACGTTTCACAACTCGCAATGGGACTGGTTGTTTACGTTCGGGTATCGGGACCAGAATCAGCAACACGGGTTACGATGGCTTGCGCAAAAATTAAGGTTGCGCCTATCAAACGTCTTACGGACCCCCGTCTGGAACTCTTAGCGGCTCTTCTCCTGGTAAAACTAGTACGGCATGTGCAAAATGCTCTCAAGCTCACTGATTCACAGGCTTTTCTGTGGACGGATTCATCCGTCCCACTCACTTGGGTAACGAGTCATCCATCTCGATGGAAAAATTACGTTCGGAATCGGGTCTCATCGGCTCAAGAGGTCCTTCCTAGTGGACACTGGAAATTCATCCCGGGCCGTGACAATCCTGAGGATTGTGCCTCACGAGGGTTAACCATTTCTCAGCTCGAGCGATATACACTTTGGTGGGACAGGCCTCACTGGTTAAGAAAATCTGACTTCCATTGGCCTTCTCACATCACCGGCGCGGATCTCACAGCGGCGCTTGAAGAGCGACTAGGCCTCACGCTCACTGTCTCAGCAGGCTCAACTTCACCGGTCTTATGGAACCTCATCCATCGATACTCATCTCTCACTCGGCTGTTGAGAATCACCTCACTCTGCTTCAAAGTATTTACGACACTTCGAAGACAAAACCAAGGGAAACCGGGCTAACAATCTCTCCGGGCGACATGGAACACGCACGGCTTTTTTGGGCTAAGGCTACACAAGGGACACACTTTTCATTTGAGCTCACACTTCTCTCATCGGTACAGGCACTTCTGAAATCGCATCCTCTCACGCGACTGACGGAGTTCTGAGAGTAGGAGGGCGGTTCAGCATTCAGCCTTACAACCTGAGACCAAACACGCCGTCATTCTACCTCGGGATTCAGCTCTCACGACTTCTCATCGCAGATGTTCATCATCGGACGTTTCACGGTGGGGCTCAGGTTACATTGGCATACTTGCGCACTCACTGCTGGATCATCGGCGGGCGGCACCAGTATGCTCATTCATCTTGAGATGCGTGAAATGCGCGCGTCAAAGAGGGATAAAAGCTCAGCAACTGATGGAAAAGTTGCCTCTCACTCGGGCTACACCTTCACGGGCGTTTCTCTACACGGGAGTAGATTACGCCGGGCCAGTCTCTTTCAAACTCGGACGAGGGCGAGGCTCTCGATCTCACAAAGGCTCGCTGTGCATAGTCGTATGCTTCTCCACCTCAGCGATCCATCTCGAGGTTGATTCAGACCTGACTCCCGAGGCGTTCATCGCAGCGTTTCGGCGATTCACTGGAAGACGGAGTATCTGTCACACTTTATCCAGTGACAACGGGACGAACTTTCAAGGAGCCGACGCAGAACTGCGCAGACTCTTCATCAGCGGGACTCGGGAATCTGAGACAACTACTCAGATATTGGTCAATGACCGAACACATTGGGTGTTTAACCCTCCGGGAGCCCCTCACTTGGGCGGGAAATGGGAAACTACCGTCAAATTGGTCAAATATCATCTTCGGAGGACGATCGGAGAGACGGCTCTCACGTATGAGGAATTTCCGACTCTTCTTACACAAATTGAGACCGTTCTCGACTCTCGTCCATTGGAACCTCTCACGGAAGATCCGGATGATCTCTCCGCGCTTACACCGGGACATTTCCTCATCGGGGGAGCGCTCACCGCAGTTCCGGAGCCATCGCTACGAGGAATTAATCCTGCTCGGTTCTCCAGGTGTCAGCTCATACAAGAGCGGTTGCAATACTTGTGGGATCGTTGGTCAACAGGCTACCTACAACGGGAACAAGCTATCTCAAAATGGCATCATCCATTTCACGACATTCGGATCGGGTCTTTGGCTCTGTTGACCGACGAGAGGACTTCACCTACTAAATGGCCTTTGGTACAGGTCTTGGTACTGCATCCGGGATAGGACGGGCTCACACGGGTGGTCACTATCAAGACTGCCATCACCACACTCAAGCGGCCTATTGCCAAATTGGCCCTACTTCCAATCTCATCCGGGTTTCAATAAATCGATGGCAGTGCTGCCAATGGCGGGCGTAATGTTCAGGAATTACGATCCATTCGTAATCCCCGAATTGTTCATCATTCTCTGCGGGAATTAGACGAGCGATTCACACCGAGACCACCTCTCGTGGTTGTCGTCGATGGCGCCACTTTTCGGGGCATTTCCTCTCATCGATCGCGAGATCGCGCGGCTTTTCCCTCTCTCAGCCTCATGCTTTCCTCATCGATTACACAGACCACACGCGTCCCCTTACGGGTTGATCAGTAAACGGGAAATTCCTTATCGTATATTTCGGGGCCATAGTTCCTGTGAACGTACAGTACTTGGATCGCAGTTACAAACGCGTAATTCGGGCGACATTACCGCGTTACGGGCGGTTCGTCGAGATCTCGGTCGACCCGATTCTTCTACCGCGTGTCGGGACGTGTCTCACGGCGGCGGCCATTGCCCGCCCTCGTTCGGGAAAGTTCTCATCCGCGTCGTCAACCCGGGCTTCCCTCAACAATTATCGGGCTAATTTTCCCCACATATACTGTATCTTTATATTATCTATTCTTAATATACTTTTATATTAGTTTTCCGTACAACGAGAATTTGGCGCCTTTTCTTTTCCCACCTATACCAGATCTTCCGGGTCCTTCTCAAACACAGATAGTACACGAAAAATGCTCGACACGCTGCATTGCAAGTTCGACCAATTGTCCCACAGGCTGCTGTCGAAATACATACTGTCGAGAGTCGCAGTACTCGCATGGCTCGGTCATCAAATCACGAGTGCAGCAATACGTGCGAACTCGTTGAGCTACGTACAAGTTGGGCTCGTGTAGAAAAGTATTCGCATCGCCTGGTTGTGTGCATTGATGAGTCTCAAAATCGTAGAATATAAAAAGTATTTTCCCAGTGCTTTGACAGCCGCGAATAGGTTTCATACAGCACACGTGATTATTGGGTCGATCCGCTCTGCATGCTTTACAAAAGACCATGCCACAAATGTGTTTTCGTCTTTTATCGAGAGGCCTGACAATTTTCAGGAATTCGCGGCACCGCTTGAGCGAGGCACACACGCAGTTGGATTTGCGTTTTCTGTACTGTTTAACAATCAAATGATTTTCGAAATATTGCAGCCCGCAAAACTCGCGCGCGCACGTTTCGCATCGGCTAGCTGACTTTACTTCGCACGATGGTGACGTCATGCAGCGAGGACACTTTTTTTTAAACATCCAAACATCTGTGCATGCGCGTGCTTGTGTGTGTGCGCGTGTGTGTGTGTGTGTGTGTGTGTGTGTGTGTGTGTGTGTGTGTGTGTGTGTGTGTGTGTGTGTGTGTGTGTGTGTGTGTGTGTGTGTGTGTGTGTGTGTGTGTGTGTGTGTGTGTGTGTGTGTGTGTGTGTTTATCTGATAGGTTACTTGGAAAAACTGTAAACTTTAGGAATCTATCATCAAAGCCTTTGAGCGCGGATGGACCACTTTAGCATAGCTGCACTCTTGAAAAAAAAGTCCCAAACCATCGAGGTCCCGGTTTCATTTCGATATATAACGTCAAGATGTTCGCATGTGCGAGTATTTATGCAGTGCACTCCAACAGGTTCCAAAGATGTTGCTCCTAAAATATTGGGGTTAATATGTTGGCTTATTGTGGGATCGTTTGCCAGAACATCATCAGAACGATAGTGAAGTGATATCATATCTTCCATGCATGGAGCATGTGACAGGAAATCTCTGTCATTCATAAAATTCCCTCGACGTCAACGCTCTTTGGGACTCGTCAGGCGCTGTAGGTGTGAAGCTAGGTTAATTGTCCGTCCCCCGTCCATGTCTTAAACATAAGGAATCGACGAAACTGTTGGAAGTCACATGTAATTCGGGAATTACCCGAACGCCGAGCGATTCGTGTCGCCGTCCGACACTGTCGAGGGCTGACGCGCACGCGCCACGGTCCTACTCCCGAAATCCCTACGATATGGGAACGGGGCGGGGGGGGGGGAGCGTTGTCGATCATTAGATCGATGAGCTAGCTCACTTCGCACCCAGCGTCTTTGCCAGGAGCAAGTGGAAATACCGTAGAGACTCAGCACTTAGCGTCTTGCAAGTAGCAGGTCGGGTATCGAGGTTTTGTCCAAGCGTCGAGTAAGGGCACCTCGGTATCAAACTTCGACTCAAATCGTTAAAGCCGAGGAGTCCAGAATTTCGCTCAGCGTCTGGCAGAGCGAACCAGCCCTCGACGAGGAGGGATTGTTGAATTCGACCATTGAGCATAAGGGAGGTGAACCCGGGGGTCGCTAGGTCGGCGATAAATTGTCACGGATCGACGTCTTGCCGAACCGTGGTCGGAGAAGAATTCGACAAATTGTGAACCATACGCGGATAAGGCACATAAATGTGAGTAAAATATATTTTCCTTCGAGCATAATTCTGCAGTCTTGCATTATTTCCTTGTGCCTTCCTTGGGTCTTCCAGTGAACTCCCTTGGGAATAATCTCGAACAAGCCGAGCATAGAGTGAATCGAATACGATCTATTACTTCGACAGTCTTTGTCGGAAGTAATTGGCGCCCAACAATTAATGAACTACCTTATCAATCAGAGCCCTGCCAGCCCCGACCCAGGCCGCGGCAGGTGTAGATTTCTTAATTAATTTGACGTCTGAGTCGATAAAAGGAAAAAAGAAATCGTTCTCATTTGGCGCCCAACGTGGGGCGGCTGGAAAATGAATGGAAAATTGTAAAATGGTGAAAATTTGTTGAAATTAAAATTTTACGTTTAACGTTGAGTGTTGTATAATAAATTATTGAAATGGTGTAAATTATATAGCTCGTCTCAAAATTTAAACTATATAGTTTCGTTTTAAGTTATTAAGTTGGGATGGAATAATATGATATTCGTGCGCTACAAGAAAGAAATTTTGTCAAGGCCAGTGGATGGAGATTGTGTAGTCGAAAGAGACAAAGACTCGGAAAGGCAAGAGCCAGCCCGCCGCGTGGCAACCGCGTGTAGCCGGCGGGCGAACCTAAACAGTGCCGAAATAAATAGTAACACTCGACCGGCGAGCGCTCGATTTTGTCACCCGACCGTTCTTCTGCTTTCGAAATATTATTTCGTCGAATAAAATTTCACGAAACAGTATTTCGACTTATCCCCGCTTTCTTTTTTTTTTGCTTTCCGCTCGACTAATACTAGATTAAGGCGTAAAAATGTGTTACATCTATATCGCTGTAATACCTACCTAAATTATATTGTATGATTGCCGTGCGTACTACTAGGTGTATCTGAAATTGTATCATATTCCTTCGACATCGTTGGCACAATTATAAGATTCATTATTGAAATCAGTCCGAACTCGACCCATTAATACGAAGGAAACTCCTAAAGTTTCGAAAATTAATACGGGCGAGAAAAGGATAAAGTAAAAAAAAAAAACAAGAATAAAGGGATTAACATCGGTCGTGATTGAATTAGCAAATTTTCAAATTATCCTGAACCAGGACTATAATTATTCGACAGAAAATTTAATGACATTTAACGGGTAAGTGTCGTATAATCTTGGCAACACGTTACGCGTGAGCTGGGTAAAAAGATGAAATTATAAAATGTTTCATTCGCCACCGAAAAGAACCACGAGGTTGGGAATAAAAGAAATTTAAAAAAACCCAAAAAAGTCGTCCAGTACGCTTAATCCGAGAATGTCGAGCGCTGCGAATTTGCCTATCGCGGCTGGGAAGGGTACCACCGTGAGTGCGGGTAGGCCAAGCGAGTCAGCTGAACTGCCGTCCGTCGATCGTGCCGGGGCAGCGGCGCTGCCCCTCACTCAGGTTCCTAACTCTACTGCTTCGATTAGAGTTTCTCCCGGTAATTCCTTCGCATCTAGCCATGGGGGGTTGCCGGGGAGGGGACGGGGTTCGCGACCAGATACCCCGGTTTCCACCGATCCTTCGCGCGTATCACAATACGAATCAATGATAGGAACGGTATTGAAACGATTGGATTTCCTGGAGAATAAAGTAACGGAAGTACAGAATCTTCAGGGTACAATGTTAACGTTATCCCAAGACATTAGATCGGTAATGGAAGGGGATAAAATTCCGCCATCGAATCTCACGTCCGAAGGGGGAGAGGGGGCGAGTGGTACAATTGCGCGTACTGCACCCTTAGCCAATTCATCAGATAGTGACGAAAATATCGACAATGCGACGAGTAATACCGGATCGCCGCGATTACCGGGAAGTAGCTTGCGGAATACGAGCCGGGAAAGACAGTTAAATTCGACGGGAGGATTTACACCGTACTCCCGGAACAGTTGTCCGAATAGAGTCGATACTACATTGTCGAGCGATTTGGTCCCCACTCCTTGGCCCAATAATTCCGAGAAAGATCGGACGGAAACTTCGACTTGTAGTAATTATTTTCCTCGAAGGCAAAATATAGATCAGGAAAATCGTAGTCGACTGGTCGACCAGGGATTCCACGGAATATCGGAAGACAGGCAATCCCAAGACACACACGTGCTGAGAGGAAGCTGTGTTGACGAAAGGGACCCTCGTCGGGTACATTTTCACCCGGAAAATAACGGAATTTCGTCGGCGATTACTCCGCCCGCGGAACAATCCCAACGGGAAATTAATGCGTTGTCAAATGACCTCATTAGATTGACCGTAACTCGCGTAACACTGCAGGGCGAACTAATAACTGAGGAGGACTACATGCCTCACATGGAATATCAAAGAATGTCGCGATATCGAAACCAAACGTCACGCCACGGCAGCTCGCTTACTAACAGTCGACCGAGACCTGTAGAACCATCCCCAACTCCTAGGAGGGGAGCCTTATCGTGGCAAAGTGGTAAAGCGAGTGATACGGAGGACGAACAGCGGTACCATACAAGCTTCCGTAACCCGCGACCGAGGCGGGATAATTTTTCGACAGTGCCCTCTCGGGAACCCAGATTCGACTCAATCGCGTATGGTGCCAATCGAGAACTCGACGCGGCTATGAAAATAGGGCGTATTGTCAGTAATTGGAGAATAACTTTCCCTAAAACTGAGAAAGATCCTGAGCAATTTTTACTCATTTTAAAGGATCAATTACGCGTGAGCGGAAACGATAAGAACGCTTTTGTCCCGTGTTTATCGAATAGTTTCGAAGGCCCTTATAGAGCATGGTATTTACTGAACAAACAACAGTGGCGCACATGGAAAGATTTCACTCGTGCTTTCCGATTTCAATGGCGGGTGAGAAAAGAGGATGGTGTCCTTTCCCTCGAAGTACGCGACTTCCAACTCGAAAACGGGGAAACCTTAGCCGAATTCGCTTGTCGTGCTCGGATCATTTTTAAACGGATGCAGTATCCCCCGCATTTTCGGGAACAATTGAAGCAAATTCTGGCGAAATTTAATCCGCGGTTGACCTTTGAAATTCTGAACTTGCCAATCGAAAACTATGAGCAATTTTTGCATTACGTCAACGAGCGGAGTTACATCTACCGTGCGTCGCAGGACGTAAGAAGGAAACCGCGTACCAGACGTGCCAGGTCGGATTTGACATATTTACAGGACGACACTGACAGCGACTTCGATTATGAAACGGCGCAAGACGAAGACAGCGACGAAACACCAGCCGACCTTCGTGCTGTTCAACAAAATCCCACGTATAACGACAAAAGGGGAATAATCACGTCGGGTAAATCCAAGACCCTCGTTCAACAAAGGCTCGAGAAGAATCTTACTAAATTTGGGAAAAATAAAAACTCCACGGGAACACATAACGACCGAGTAACCAAAGAAACCCCGTCACGCCCAGCACTAGACCCTTCGAAATTCTTTTGTTTTAATTGTGGTAAAAGTGGTCATTCCTCGCGACAGTGGACCGCGGACAGGAAGGTGATATGCCACATTTGTCGAACCACTTGTCATGTGAACAAAGACTGTCCCACGCGTTCGGGAAATGATTCAGCCCCGCAGTAAGCAAACCCGTAGTTACTGCCACAAAGGGGATTAACGGGGAAAATAATTTAAAAGAATCGCCAGACAATATCGAACAGGTCAAATCACTAGACAAAATTGAAGGAATTTCCAGCCCGTCGCAACCACCGCGCGAATTGAACGAAACGGAACCGTCGACGAGTTTAGAGATAATGGTAGAACCATCGAGCGATTCTGAATTTTCGGAAGAAGATTGCGAACTATTGGGACCCGTTTTTGCCGGTGAACAGGATGAAAAGCCCATAAGTATGTCGATATTACGAGCTTCTATCGACGAACCGGGTATCGACACAGGTCTGGACACCACTCTAGGTTGTACGGTAGAAAAAGTCGAAAATCTAAAATATTGGAAGCCAGAGGGATTCCTACCTCATCAAGCGCACTGTCTATCGCAGAGGCGAATTTTTTGCACCGACAACGGATGCACAGAACCGGAGGATGTTCTTAGGAACCCGGTAGAAATCTCTATCTTCAGCGAAAAAATTCGGGGAATATTAGATAGCGGTAGTGAAAGATCGTACCTGAATGAGATAACTTATGAACGGGTAAAGCGTTTCCAGTTTAAAGAATTATCGGCGGATTCGACATCAAAACATGGGACACGCCTCGGGGATAAATCAATTGTCAAAACCATGGGTGGAACATGCTTCATGCTCGATATAGGGGACGCGTACGGGCCACAATGGTTCAGCGTTCTTCCGCAATTATCGACCGACCTCATCCTGGGTATGGACTTTTGGATGTCCTTTAAGGTCAGGACAAATCCAGTCACGGGGTCGTGAACATTGGATGGGAGCAAATATTTCTACCCCATGTCCCGACGTTACGTCACTCGCTCTGAAGTAAAAACTTTGACGGTCGATCAGAGCGAGAGATTGAAAACCTTTCTTGACAAGGAATTTGCATCCCTGAACCGGGACTCGACCGGGATAACGGACTTGACAAAACACACGATTGAATTAAAAGACCTGACACCACACAGACAGTAACCATATCGGCGAAGCGAAGCCGTGCGTCAATTTATTAATGCAGAAGTCGACCGTTTGCTGCAAAAGGGTTATGTTACGTGGAGCAACAGCGACTGGGCCTGTTCCCCGGTGGTCGCCCCGAAAGCGAATAATGGACCAAGATTTTGTATAGATTATCGACCCGTGAATCGTCAAACCATTAGACCAGCGTATACACTCCATCATATGATGTATATTCTCTCACAACTACATCATGCAAAGTTTATTTCGACCTTAGATATGAGCGAAGCCTTCCACCAAATCCCCATGGATAAAGATAGTCAAAGATACACTGCTTTCGTCGTGGAGGGAAAAGGGGTGCTAGAATGGGTCAGGATGCCGTACGGGTTGACCGGTGCCCCTTCCACGTTTCAATGTTTAATGGACAAATTCAAATGTTTAATGGAACCTTCCAAATAGATGGGGGGAACAAGTATTTGCGTACTTAGATGGCTGGATAGTCGTCACACAAGACCTTGACGAACATCTGGTACTCTTATCACTACTCCTCGAGGGCCTTCGGGAAGCAAAACTCGTAGTAAATCGAGAGAAGAGTAGCTTCGCTTGCAAAGAGGTTAAATTCCTCGGATACATAGTTGACGAGTGCGGCATGAGGCCGAACCCAGAGAAGATTCGGCCTATAATTAATTTCCCGGTACCCAAAGATAGAACGCAATTACGACAGTTTAACGGTCTCGTAAATTGGTATCATAGGCATTTGAGGAATATCGCTCGCGTGCAGGGACCTCTTAATAAACTAACCAGTCCTAAGGTCCCGTGGAGGTGGACCGAAGTCGAACAGAAGGCATTCGACGATATTAAAACCGCATTAGTCAACGCACCAAGATTATACGTGCCCTTACCGGGACAACCTTTTATCTTATATACAGACGCGAGTGATTTCGGGTTGGGCGCGATACTAGTTCAGCAGGACCCACATTCCGAAAGAGAAAATCTCATAGAAGTCCTGAGTCGACCTTTGAGGGGAGCAGAGATACACTACACCACTACCGAAAAGGAATGCCTAGCCGTAGTGTGGGCTGTCGAAAAATTACAATGTTACTTGGAAGGTATGCCCTTTAAAGTAGTTACAGATCATCAAGCATTGCAATGGTTATATGGTTTAAAAAACCCGGCCGGTCGTCTGGCTAGATGGGCAATTTACCTCTTACAACACATAATGACAGTCGAGTATAGACGTGGTACGGCAAACGAGGCACCAGACGCGCTCTCTCGCATGCACGATATTGACGTTGATCCACTCGGGTGGGACAAAGTCATCGAAGAAACGACACAAGGACGCCTCCGACTAGCAACTATTTGTGACCAAGACTGGTACCAGACGAAATATGATCCAGTAACGAACCACGCCGAGAGATTTTCTGAATGGAAAATAGAAAATAACGAACTGTACTATTACCGGCTTGATTACGCCAAAATGTTGATTGACGACGAGAACCCCTGGAAAAGGGTAGTCAAATCGGACGAAGTCCTTGCAATTCTGCGAGAAAACCACGAAACCCCTCAGGCAGGACATCTGGGTAGGGATGGTACGTACGATTGCGTTGGACAAAATTATTACTGGCCAGGGATGTCAAAAGACACGCGGAAATACGTTGAGGACTGTGAAATCTGTTTAAAAGTAAAATTCAACCAACACCCGCCGAAGGGGCCGCTTATGACGAGACCTTTGATAAAACCATGGGCCCAGCTGTCAATTGACACAGTGGGACCGCTTACCCGTTCAAAAAGGGATAATTTATACATCATAGTTGTACAGGACCTTTACACCAAATTTGTCGAACTGTTCCCCGTCCGAAACCAATCCGGGAAAATCGTTCTCAGGGTCCTGGGTAACATATTCGACAAGTGGAGAATAATTCCGGAGTCAATTATCTCAGATAACGGCACCGAATATACGAATAAAGACGTCAAAGCATTTTTGCTAGCCAATAGGATACGACATATTACAACCCCGTTGGCTCACCCGCAAGCAAACCCCGTGGAACGGGTAAACAGAACTATTAACGAGTAAGGCCACTGTAACGGCCCAAAAAAAAAGGTTTTTTCACTAATTTTTTGCTCCCGAAATTGAAGGTATTTGAAAAAAAACTTTTAATGGTGTTATCGGGCATACATTAAACTTTATTATAAAATTTTTTTACAGTAAAAAAAAAACAAAATGGCGGTTCCACAGCTATCTTCCCGGGACATGTTTTGCTTCCAGGGCTCCGCGGCACGCAGCACCACTGGTGCACTTTTGAATCTAGAACAAAAAAAAAAAACCATTAATCTAGAGGGCTATAGCTAGAGGATGTCGATCGGATTTTAAAAAGTATCAATTTTTGTGGATTTGGCGTGCGTTTGAAAAAAAAAATTGATTTTTGACGAAAAAAACGGCAAGTTTTTTGTTAATAAAAAATCAATAAATAAAGTTCTTGAAAATTCCGATCGACATTCTCAAGATAATGTAAATGTTCACATCTGGTTAAAATTTCAAGTAAAAAAAATGAAAATTGTTCGAGTTATGCTGCGTGCCATTTTGAAAAACCATGTTTCGAGAAAAACGCGTTTAAAGTTTTGCGAATAGTTTTTCATTGGAAAAAATTTAAAAAAGAAGTTAAAAAAAATGTTTACCGTTAGTCTGCAATCCCAGCACCATACATTTGTCCTTCGATAGCCAAATTTTCGTCTTCTTCGTCTTTCCTGGTTGATTTTTGGAGCGCGCGCGCACTTTTGGCCGCGTCGCTCAGAGATGTCTCCGCGTGCGTGATGCGTTTGGCGTCGGCTTCGATGCAGAAATTATATAACTGTACACCAATTTCCACCTCCAACATCTTGAATATTTGCAAGACGTTGGTAAGGCCGCCATTGAATATGCAAACAGCGATATCCGTCGCAATATCTAGTACAGTTTTTCCGCTTGAGGATGATTTGGGGGCCAAACTCCAAACGGTAGCGTTGAAACTTTCGTTATTGTTTTGAGTATAGGCCCCCAAGCAACGCTCCAGCAACTCGTCCCGGCTCAATTCCATGTAGATGGGTTTGATGGCTTGATAAACCTCCTCCCTCATTGGCTGATTGTGATGATACGCATCCAAGGCATTTTCTGCTTTCGCTTTCTTCCAACTGCACCAATTCTTCGAACATTTTTCGTGCTGAGGCTTTTCATCCGTTGACATTTCGTGAAAAAGGGTTGCCCAGATCTCATTTTTCATATTTTTGATGGAATCGGAATTTCGACGGATTGCTAAGCCGTAATAAATGCGTAGTTCGCCAATCAATTTGGCAGTGAGTTTTCCTCTTCCCCCGAGACCTTTTGTTCCTTTTTTTAAGTTTCTCAATCGAGTGCCCATTCTTTTTTGCACGTGATCTATGCACTCTTTTTTTTTAACATCAACATTTTCATAAGGCTTCGAATCCACGATGCCTTTGAAAGTTTTGGAATCGCTATCTCCGATATAATTGCAGTCGTTTCGGAGCAAGTTTTGACACGCTTGGCGGCGACCTTCATTTCCTAAGGACAACAAATTTTTTTCCGCGCAGGACCTTTTTTTTCTTATTCTAGAGAGTTTAAACTATTTTTTAAGCCAATAAAAAAAAAATCGATTTTTCAAAAAATTTACAGTGGCCTTACCCCTTAAGCCCATGGTAGCCGCTTTCATAAAATCCGATCATAGTATGTGGGACGAGAATTTAGCAAAATTGCAGCTCGCATATAATACCGTACCCCGTTCGGGCAGTAGAGTTATCCCATTTTACTTAAACCACGCACGGGAAGCCTGCCTAAGTCCAAGGGAACACCCAGTTATCGCAGACCCCGAAATAACAGACGAGCTAGTAGACGAATGGGCGAAAAGAATTTCTAAGTTTGACGAGCTACACCACAAGGTGGAGTGCCAGATTAAACCTCATACTGACAAGCGTCTTGCCAAGGCTAACGAAGGCAAAGTCAAAAGCGTTAATCTAAAACCCGGCATGGAAGTCTATTATCCAAATAAAAAATTAAGTAACAAAGCGGGAGGCGACTCTGCTAAGCTAGGCCACCGGTATTTGGGTCCGGCTGTAGTAAAACGAATGATTGGGCCAATGATCGTCGAACTCACAGATAAGAACGATAAAGCTATCGGGAAATATTATGTAACCGACTTAAAGATTCCTCATCGAAGCTTGCGTAACCCTTAAATGTATCCCTACAGTCGAGCGGGACGCCACAACCACCAGCAGCCAAGGGCACGCCGAGAACAATGGCGGACCCGCCGCAGACTACTACCGAGACCCAAGAAGTGGATACCGCTGACGAGCTGACCCGTCTAAACGCCGTACTCGACCAGCAAATAACCTCGAGAAGCAGCTCGACGCCTTACGCCTGGCGGTGGAGTCACGGCGTCAGAATCGGACGTCGGCCCCCACCCCAACGATGGACGACGACGAGGAAAACGCAACGGGAGGTGTTCAGCCACTCGAACACGCCAGAACTATTCTAACTGCTCGATCTTCGCCGTCCACGGACTATGAGGACGGCCCGCCGGAAGGAACTGTCGACGAGCTACCAGTCACCCCGCGAAGTCACGAGGGGTCACTGCTATTGGCCGCGATCCAGAACCTTCCACCTCCGAAGCTCAAATTGACCAAACAAACAAAAAAGGGCTCGGCCGTGGAAATCCAGGCCGAAAATTTGAAGCGAAACCGTATCCCAGCGCGGCAACATTCCGTACAAGTCCTGCCGTCGGGATGTATGCGGAGCTCGATGCACATTCCGATCGCATAAAACGCACCTTCGACAACGGTAAACCCCTTACCACTTGGGGTGATGCCCTCGTTCGACGACGTCCTCACGGAATTGGGAGTTCCGGACCTTGTCAACCCTAAAGGCAAGACGCAACCCGTCTATCTCGTGGACTGCCGGATTATCGACCAGACCCTGTTGAAGAAGCTTATCATTAAGCGAGCCGAAATACTGGTGAAACGCAAAGAGTCGACTAAGGTTGACCGCGGCACCCAAACTTTCGTCAGCGTCGTCGGGAAGATCCACGTGGCGGGCTGCGTGAACTGTCGTTCGAGAGAACATCATTTCAAGGAGTGCCCACTACCTTATCGACCAGGGTTTTGTAAGATCTGTGGGGCAGATGGGTTCGACACGGAGGATTGCTTCTACCCACACGGGATCGAGCATGAACGGGCTCTCGGGAGGTGCCCCGGCTGTTCCAAAGACCTGAGTCTTTTCTGCCCGGAGTGCCCTGACTGCAACATCCGTTGGGCGGGTATGGTCGACTGGCTTCGACTAAACTACGCGACAATGCTGACCTCCTGGGTCACAGAAGATCACCAATATCTCATCGGCGAAGGAAAGGAGGTCCTGAAAAGGAAGGTCAAGGCCAAATCTGACGACCCGACTGACTACCCGAACCGGGTCTGTGCTTTCCTAATACGGGAAAGCGCTTAGGCCTCGGCGACGAAATTAGCCAACCCGGTCGCCAAAACCGCAACCCAGCTGTCCGAGGAGAAAAGGCAACGTGCGATTAAAGCATAGTCCACGCCATTCGTCGGAAAATCTCTTGATGAAATCATGAAAGAAAGGCCGGAACTTTGCGATGGCGAGGAGATACGGATCATCGTTCCGACGAAGTACCAACATCGTGGGGTTGACCGCCGCGACAACCCGCGTTAAGCAACCACTGCGGCAGACCGCCGCATCTTCGATAACTATCATAATTTTATTTGACTACTCAGACATTATCGTGCGACTCAAGAGATCGCGTTTATTAGTTCCTAATGATTTTGTCAGTACATCTAAGCAAACCATAGGTTACCTTATTAATACTAACCGTGACCATAACACAAAATAAATAACTTATCAAACATCTTTCCTTAAGGGCGGGGTAAAGTATTTAAATTTTGTTTTTTTTTAATTTTTTTTAAATTTTTAAATGAATGCATAATATATCAAGAATATTGTGTTAAAATTTCAAGTGGATCGGAGTAAAATTGACGAAGTTATGAGTATTTGAGCGTCTATTGCTCCATGCCGGGTTTTATACCTGGGCGGCAGCTGCGCGGCGCGCTATTGTATTTTTCAACCCCGAATAAATTTCTTGATAAACGGGCCTGTTCCGGTCCCGTTATGTATATTCGAGGCATGGTGTATATTAGTATACACATTAGTCTGTACATCAGTACAGACTAATGTGACAGTACAAACGCAAAAAGATGCTCTCGATCATCTTGATGGAAGCCTTTTGCTCTACGGACCTGGCATCGGCGACTTTGAGTGAGTATAAGAAAATTATCGAGTTTTATTTTGAATTTCTAAAAATTCAAAGATAATTGAAAAATCTGAAAACATTCATACGTATTCAGAAAAATGAACGAATCACGAAAAAAATTGGGTCGCGGGGAAATTTGTTGACTAATTTTTTTTTTCATCATTTTGTTAATAACATTTTGGAATTATTATTATGCAAAATTAATCTTTTGAGTACCTTTAATATGCATGAATTTTCTCAGATTTGTATGCAATCGAGAAGTGTTCTGAAACTTATGTGCAATGAGCGCTAAGCGACCAAACTCTTCTGCGTCTTTCAAACCGTTTTTCTGAGACTTGTCATATTTGAAGTCCGTGTGCACGATAAGTCAAGATCTACTGGACCAATCGCTTTGAAATTTTGCACAGTACTTCTTCACATAATTCACTAGGTATTGTCGAGAGCTTTTTTGTTTTTTAAAATAATTACTAATTTTTCAACAGAAAATTAGCCGATTTTTTTTAGCGAAAATCGGGTTCTTGGCTGCCAAGTGCTATGAAAAAACGAAAAATCGAAAAAAAAAAATCCTCCCCCCATTACCTCGAGAAACATCTCCTTTAACAAATGCATTTTGATTTTTTTGTTTCAGATGATTCTGTTGCGAGTTATGGTGCACACCGCAAACCAACTTTTTTTCGAGGCGCCTCTGGGGTTTAATTTAGACTCGCTCAATTTTGAATATTTTGCAATGCAAATTTAGGAGAATGTTGTTCAAATGTTACTTTATTATATGTAAATTTTTCAATAAACGAACACTATTCGTTACGCCAAAAAAAAATCTTAAAAACATGCCTTTTTTCGCCGAATTAACTTTACCCCGCCCTTAACCAACATGTTATTTGTCGATCCTTACCAGATGCAAGACTGTCGAATTATTCATGTCCATCTAATCACAGGGACATGGATCTGGATGCTCGACGGAAAGTGCCGGGATGCCGACCTGCTGTCCACATTTGGCGACGAATAAAATTTTGCTTCTGACGTCAAGGTTCGAAGGGAGAGAATGTGACAGGAAATCTCTGTCATTCATAAAATTCCCTCGACGTCAACGCTCTTTGGGACTCGTCGGGCGCTGTAGGTGCGAAGCTAGGTTAATTGTCCGTCCCCCGTCCATGTCTTAAACATAAGGAATCGACGAAATTGCTGGAAGTCACATGTAATTCGGGAATTACCCGAACGCCGAGCGATTCGTGTCGCTGTCCGACACTGTCGAGGACGGACGCACACGCGCCACGGTCCTACTCCCGAAATCCCTACGATATGGGAACGGGGGGGGGGGAGGAGGAGCGCTGTCGATCATTCGATCGATGAGCTAGCTCACTTCGCATCCAGCGTCTTTGCCAGGAGCAAGTCGAAATACCGTAGAGATTCCGCACTTAGCGTCTTGCAAGTAGCAGGTCGGCTATCGAGGTTTTGTCTAAGCGTCGTGTAAGGGCACGTCGGTATCAAACTTCGACTAAAATCGGCAAAGCCGAGGAGACCAGAATTTCGCTCAGCGTCTGGCAGAGCGAACCAGCCCTCGACGAGGAGGGATTGTTGAATTCGACCATTGAGCGTAAGGGAGGTGAACCCGGGGCACGCTAGGTCGGCGATAAATTGTCACGGATCGACGTTTTGCCGAACCGTGGTCGGAGAAGAATTCGACAAATTGTGAACCATACGCGGATAAGGCACATAAATGTGAGTAAAATATATTTTCCCTCGAGCATAATTCTGCAGTCTTGCATTATTTCCTTGTGCCTACCTTGGGTCTTCCAGTGGACTCCCTTGGGAATAATCTCGAACAAGCCGAGCATAGAGTGAATCGAATACGAATTATTACTTCGACAGTCTTTGTCGGAAGTAATTGGCGCCCAACAATTATTGAACTACCTTATCAATCAGAGCCCTGCCAGCCCCGACCCAGGCCGCGGCAGGTGTAGATTTCTTAATTAAATCGACGTCTTAGTCGACAAAAGGAAAAAAGAAATCGTTCTCAAGCATTATAATACGCCACAGACGAATGATCACATCGATGGCCCCCCTCCGCAGCGTCGGGAGTGTAATGAATGCTGTGAGGAGGAAAATTGTCTACGATCGGGGTTCTTCGAGCGTGTTTGAAGTTGTTTTTCATGATTGGAAAAGTGGGGAGAAGTTTGAAATTCGAGTGGGTGGGATACGCAGGAGCTAATATTTTTGTGGACCGAGCTCAGACTGCACTATTCCACCGCACTATCATCATCTCTCCAAAAAGAACTTTGACAAGTGTGGAAAATGGATTTCACGAGTATCAACAATGTCGACCGGAGCGTGGCATTCCTTCCAACGAAGAAACTGTCAGATCTCCACGTTCACGCAGATCATCGAATCACCGTCTTGAGAGCCGTACATACCAAGTTTGGGAAACGCTACATCGCAAACATCGCGGATGAGTTCACTGCCTTCTTACCAGCGCCACTTGTGAAGGCCTTCGACGAAGATTTGGAAACGTTCAAGCGAATGCGGTAAGCGGCAAACGAGAATCATCTCTTTATGGCATACATAGGTGGAGAATACAACAGTGTCGACTTCTTCCGACTCTGATCCGAACGAAATTCGTTAGGGACACAATCGTCGCACAGTTGTTCGCATCATCGAGAGTATGCTACAACTGGCGCGCAAATGGTAAACTCTACATGTAATTATGGAAGATACAACAGCGTCAAGATTCGTTGTATCTGAGCATGATGGGAAAGACAAAATTCGTTGGGACACTATCGCCGAATAGCTGTCCGCATCACAGTCGTCTCGTCTTCGTTTTCGATATGTCGACTGTGGAAAAATGTATACAAAATTGTCATCAAATTGTAAATGAAGGAATTGTAAATGAAGGATTTGTTATTTCGTCAAATAATAAATGAAGAATACAAATAATATACTATATATTTACTTCGAAATGGTTTTTATTGATTTAAAAAATCCCTCTCACATACCACGCTTCGTATACACTCAACCAGCGAATTAAAGGATAAAAAAACTGAAAGGCAATGCTATCAGCCTTCTAATGTAAGCAATCGAAGATGAAGACGGCAAAATATAGCTCTTTAAATTGTGTAACTGTTTGTTCTTAGTGTGAGCGCTCGCGCCCTATACCTTCACGATCTATCACTTCACATATGCAACATGAACGTGATCGTTATGTACGCTCATACTTGAAAGCCCATAAAAAAATGACAGACTCATAGTATGGAGACAATGATTCGAAAAAAATATGGATTTTTTAAAAATTCTACCGAGATCTGGTTTGTATTCCTGAACGATAACGTGTATATATATATATATATATATATATATATATATATATATATACAGGGTGGATTAATAACTATTAGCGCCTTGGATATCTTCGAAGCTATAAGGTTCACAGAAATATTTGCTGAAATGGAATTGCAGAGTACGAAAGGGGCCATCCGATAGCGATAATAGTTTTATTACAGGTGGAGGTACTTTGGACATTTGACGGTGAACGCCATTTTTTTAAATGGATCGGTATGTTTTTTTTTCTGTATCATGTAAGAGGAGCTTAAAACGAGTTCAACGGCCTTTAAGGGGGGAAACCACATTAGGAGGCTGATTGCCACTGATTTTTGGGATTTTTTTTTTGGGTGGGAAGAATTAATCAGAATTTAATCAAATTTTGACATCATTTCATTCATATTTCGAACAGTTTTGGTGAATGTTTTTGAATTATTTCAGCCAAAAATAACAAAGTTACGCTTTGATATCCGCTGAAGGTTGTGAGTATAGTTCTCCAATTGCGTGCAGTGTCGCCATTCCGATTTTCATCTGAAATCAAAACGGTTTTGATTTTACATTAATAATTTATTTTCTAAGAATATGACCCTCACTTCGGGTGAAAATAATGAAAATTAAAAATTTTGCAAGCGTTGCAATGATTTACTTCGATTTTCACGATTTTTTCTCTAATTATGCAAAGAAAAATACCCTCAAAGTCACGATATCATCTCACAATTTGGTTCAGATAATTCGTAATTCTACAAAGAATCATACTATCAATTTTCATAATGATCGGTTCTATCCTTTTTTAGTTAGACTGCACGCAAATGTGAAAAAAGTCATTTCGAGATAAACGCGTTTGAAAAATAAATTCTCGGAAACTAGAAATTCAAGGAAGTTAACAATAATATAAAATACTTACCGATTAATCTGCGATTCCAGCACCATATAGTAATCCTTATTCTTCCTCATAGGCTTCGTTTTGCGCTTGCAGCAGTGCTTTCCGAGCTTTTCGACCTTCCTTCGATTCCAATGAACTACGTCGATTCTGCCGGCTCACGCGCTGGTTATCCATTTGTTCGGCATAGTTGAAGCTTTGCGTGCCTACTACAATTCCTGCCTCGTTCATGACCATTAGAAGGGATGAATTTTCTTCATTGAATAAACCCGCTGCTAAGTACGATGTCAATTCAACGACATTTAGTCCGGAGTGCAAGTGTTTAGGAGCTAATCGCCAAATAGTGGAATTAAAACTTTCATTCGCATTTTGTGCGTGGCCACCGAAACATTTCTCCAGTAATTCATCCCTTCATCAATATTCATATATTGAAAGAATTTCCTTCTGTACGTCAGGGTGCAATGGAGTAGGGTGCGGTTCATGTTCCATTCCAAGGGCTGTTCGTTTCTGCCACTCGCACCAGCTGTCTTCTCCTTCTGAGCAATACTGGTGTCGAGGATTTTCATCCGTGGAAATCATATGATAGTATGTCGCCATAATTGCTTTTTCCATGTCTTGCACACTACCTATATGTTTTCGACTCGCTAGTCCATAATAAGTGCTGAGCTTTTTCCCTAATGACTCTGTGAGTTTGCCTTTTCCACCAAGCTTTTTAGTTTTTCGAATGTTTCGGAGTCGAGTCTCCATTCTCTTCTGCACGTGAACTATACATTCGCTTTTTAAAACTTGACGATCATCACCATAAGGATTCAAATCGAGAATTGCTGCGAATGGCGTAGAATCACCCTCGCCGATATAATATCCGTATTTTACGCCATGCACTTCTTCTGATCTTGAAAACAATTTTTTTACATACTCCACTTCCATGCTTCCTGCAGATCCTTCATGATTTTTGGTACAGTTTTGGTCGTCGTGGGCTTATTTCGGGTCTAAATATTCTGGAGAATTCTTGGATTTATTCTGCCATTTTGCACAAGCATGACAGTAACTGCTTCGCACATCTAGATCGATGACTTTGCCACAGTAATACGCTATGAGAGATGTTGCTCCGAACAAAGATTTAAATCCTCTCTTTTTCCAAGTACCGTCTCCAGACATTTTGAAATTCAAAATAGGTCTATCTATTTTTTCATTCTCTTTTTTCTCCTCCTCGACAGCTTTTTTACAACAATAATGGACAACTGTCGTCGCAGCACGGTGGATGTGACTTACAATTCTATTATACGTTTCTTCAGCTATGCCGCTTATATGGACATCGGCATGTCCATATAATTGCAGAGTAAATTCAACCCTTGTCTACCAATGCCTCAGAGTTGCACAACGAACACTATTCTACAATTTATCCCGAATCCAGTATTTATTAGAGGGCTTGAATTGATATGTCTAGATCTTACACTTACACTTACACTTGACAACGAGTTTGAAATCAAGGCCTCGGATTCCAGTTTCTTCCAATTTAACATTTTGCTTGCAATTTCGACAAATTAATATGTCCGATAATGCTGCAAACAAAGCGTAAAATTCGATGACCCGATAAAAATGCAATGGATTCACAATCACATTTTCACTCGTAGAACTGTCGAGTTTTTTCGCACTAGCACTTTGAGCTTCGTTGTCATCACTCTGTTCATCGTCGTGCTGGTTCCCGTGGAACTTTCTTTTACGCGGCCTACTGCGACGTTCTTTAGACTCATGGTCGCTTTTCGGATGCGAAGACATTTCTCAGTCCCAGTTACAAACACACTCGTAGAAGGCCGACAATGAGTCAAAACTGACTCCAAGTAAGGTAAAGCGACGCTCTAACATAATATAACCGAAATAATCCCTTGTGTTGATGCTTCTAGTACCTTCTATACCGTTATTCGAAAAGAAAGACACAAAGGTGGGGTTTCGTTTCAAGGCTACGTTAGTATACAAAGCGACTGTGAGGTTGAACCGATCAAGACTACCTGAGCTAGTGCTCCGTCCTATCTGCGCTCGACCCTCTACCCGATATGCACTCGGTTCTATGCTCCTAAAATCTAAACAAATGGGAATTTCGCTTTGAAATGTGGACAGCGTATTCTTGGATAGTTAAGCTAACGATTTATGCAATTAAAAAAATCGGATTTTTTTAACCTCCTAATGTCTTTTCTCCCCTCAACATAAGGTCATTGAAGGTCATAGAAAGTACAGTAAGGCGACAATACTTACAGTTTCGGCAGTAAATAAAATTACTACGTTTATAGTAAGTGTTCGAAATGGCGACCATCAGCATCAATGCAACATTGGATTCTTTTTTCGATTGATTGACTTGCAAGTTCTACAGCTTCAGAACTTATTGATGCACATGCTGTAATCATTCTTTGATGCCTGTCATCAAGTGTAGTTGGTACTCCTTTGTACACTTTATCGTTCAATGTTCCTTATAGAAAGAAGTCAAAAGGTGTTACGTCTGGGGAACGAGCTGGCCACGCTAGTGGACCGCCGCGTCAGATCCGACGATTTCGAAATTTTTCGTCGAGTTGCCTTCGTGCAATCAATGAATAATGTGCTGGACATCCGTCATGTTGATCACATGGTTTGTCGAGTAAGTAAAGGCCACTCTTCGAGTAGAAGACGCAATGTATCTTCGCTACCAAATTACTGTCCATGTTGCCATTTAAATTGCCATTGATAAAAAAAGTACCTATAATTTTAACACGTGAATCCGCACCATACATTCACATACCATTGTCTGAGGTGTTCAACCTGCCGCAGCCAATGTCGATTTTCCGTTGCCCATAAATGCATGTTATGCAAATTTACTACCGAAACTGTAAGTATTATCGCCTTTCTGTCCTTTATATAACCTTCAATGACCTGATGTTATGGGTTGTTGAACTCGTTTTAAGCGCCTCTTTCATGATACAAAAAAGCATGCCGATCCATTAAAAAAATAGAGTTGACCTTCAAATGTCCGAAGTATCTCCACATGCAAAAAAAACTATTATCGCTATCGGATGGCCCCATTCGTACTGTGCTATTTCATTTCAGCAAACATTTCTGTGCACCTTATAGTTTCGAAGATATCCAAGGTGCTAATAGTTATTGATCCACCCTGTATATCGCAATATACGTGTTCCAGTATGTATGGAGTCCAGTCTATCACGAACATAGGGCTCTTCGCAAAGCAACATGAAGCCTATTGAAGTGACACTTGAGGCTATACAGTTCTTACCAAATCAGCCATAGGGTTAAGGCTTTTTTTTCTTCATTGACGTTCGAAGCCAACCTCCGAACATAGGGAACTTTTTGTTAAATGTCATTCCGTTACAGTAATGCCCTGGATAGCCAAAACATATATACAAAAACGAGGATCTATGGCCGGAGCTTTTTTTAGGATTCGATCACTGATGCCGCTGCATGCACCATTTGAGTACACATGCACTCGCAGTCTTAAATAGTCACGAAACAATATTTTTTGGTTCCGCTGAACCCCAACCTGCTCGATCTGTGTAGGTATTTATTTTTCATGCTTTCCACTTTCATAGATATCAACGCCATATTTTTAAAAAACTCTTATGTAGGTGATTCTATTAAATGTTCCGAACTAGAAAGGAACGGCAAAAATATTTCTGATGGGGGACCATTTTTAATCCTCGACAGCGCTCAAAACTTGTCACGCTTCGAATGAAGCAGTGAGTTAACATAATCTCCCTGGGAAGAGTTGTCAGCACGTTAATATGAAGAACAACACTGAACCATCAGAACAAGACTTGCACAATCGAGCCGCGCTCGAAAGTTGGCTCGGAGACTTTGCTCCGTGGGAGCAACGGATCGACGGGGTCATCTCAGTACTCAAAACGCAAAACCGAATAGAGCGCCAACGGTTTTCAACTGAACGTCAACAGTCATTCATGGCCCGAATATCGCATCTGGAAGGATTGAAGAATTCCATACACAGGCATTTTATACACATGGGTGCCGGAGACAGCGGTGATGGGTTAATATGGCGAGAGATTGAGTTTAACGCGTAATGGTCCATACTTTAACCGCTGCCCGAAGAAATTCAATAACGTGACAGTGGATGAGCTTTACGACAAATACGTAATCGTACAAGAAATGTAACTAAGTATAATCCAATCCGCGTTGAATGTTATATCTTATTGCCTTGGGAGATAATGATTATGAGGGCTGCAATTGATGTGCAATCAAAAGATAATATACGTTTCGCATGGGCAGCTATCACAGCTTTATATCCAGCTGAACGAAAAAGTGATCATGTATCTTCTTACGCACATTATTTAACGGAATTGAATCTACAGAATATTTGATTCCCAGAGAGCGCAGATATATAAAATTGAGCTTCAAGCAATCGATTCATCACTCTGTATACCACGAAAAAAATACATTGTTCCTATACGTATGACTCAATATGAAAAGGAAAAGCATACAAGGTACCGAGGATAATAATGTATGACATTAGGCATGGATCGAGAACTTGTCGAGTCTCCTGAGCACATAACAGAACAGTAACAGCCATAAGCATATCAGTATGCCATCGGTCTGTGAAGTTAACATAATTGCTATATCGTTATATGTGCTAAACGAATTAAACAACAATCCATTATTTCGCAGGTGCTTGCATTACTTTAGATCAGAGGACAAATTGCAATCATATGAGATCGATTGTTGAGCAATAAAGAACTGCACCATCCGCCTACTGTTGGACAACCCATAAGTGGCTCCAAATCACCAACTCCAGTCGGAAAGCACAACATCCATTCATTGTAAGGGCCTATATGGAGTCTTCATGTTTTTTTCTTAACTAATGATGGAGCAGATGAGTGGGTGAAAAGGCTGATGAGACGAACGTGGCAATGGAGGTGTATCAATATCATGGAGTATTTAGTATTGACTACTACATGTGTTGTTCATATGACGAATCCCTACTATAGTATCGATCGCATCACAGCACTGATTCCATATCCTGATTTGTTGAAGAACTGGAAAAACTAGTGCTGTGCATGAAATACAGTTTCTGTGACAATCAATGCTCGTCGTGAGTTAATTCTAATACCGTTAATTCTAGATATCAATAAATTGTCATTACTTCGAATATTGGAAAGTGGGCAATACTTGAGTTTGTGTTTTCGCTCTTGGGACCTGTACGAGTATCCACTGCTAAAAACCTCATCGAAATATTCATGGATCGTACAAGCAGCCATCCCAGCTAGACAAACCAAAATATGTCATTTTTGCGGCACAAACTGGTGAAAAGAATTCTATGGCAACGAGCATTACATTATTCGTCGAATGCAAACTCACCAGAGTTAAACTTTATCTCAATTCGGAATTCTATCCTCACGAAGGCTCGAATTTGCACTTCGACAAAAAAAAAAGTGTCGGCATTTTGTTCTACATGTACTGTCGATTTCACTCAAGGTTAATGATCAATCGCATCAGAATGAACCCGTGAACAAATGCTACCGTAGATGTGTGGATAGAGTTCGAATGGAAGGAAGATTCACCACCGAATACAACTGCATATTGTTTCAATCTTACACGAACGCGTTGTTGCATATTGTCCATTGACCGACACGATCCATAAAATTGTATAGATCAGCTCCCTCGCCTAAATGAATAAATACTTTAAAAATGAGTTTCTCAAAGATCAACTTCAGTTATGATTGGATGTTGTCATCGACTAAATCACGCTAAAACATATTCGTTATGACTGTGCCCACCTTTGTTGATCTACAAGGATTCATTATTGGAAGGAACATTACTGTGAAGGAAGTAGCAATTCTGAGAGCGGGATGCGTACTCTTCCATTACATTGCCGCGAGTGCCATACCATAGAGACTTCTCATAAAACCTGAGCGATACGAAGCATCATGGTTGATTTTCAATAATCATGGTCTCAAGTGGCCCTTTGGAAACATTCCATACAGCCTACAGCATGGCCGAAGATTTAATAACGGCCGCAGTTGAAGGTTCAACGGAAGACGACATGTGTCCTATCGTATATGTTAAGGGTAATGAAAAACGAGAATGGCTAGCTGATATACTGAATATGAAAAATGAGCTAGTTATTGAGTCGTTGAATATTGAGTTTGACGATATGAATGCTTTGAGTAAATTAGATGAAAGTTCTACTCTACGATGTGAAAAGCATAAAAACAATTGTGCCTTACAAAATGTATTTGAAATCTAGAATTGGTGGCTGAATCCTAAAGATTCGTGCAAATATAAGAAATGTAACATCATGTACTTTTTTATTCTCCTCACCGCGTTCTTCATTTTGTGAGCATCATCTGATGTCGGATTGTGCAACCCAATAAAATATTTCTTTCGAATGTGAAACCCATATTTTGTATGGGATATGATTGAAAATAAATTAATATTATCGCCCAATGATAGTCGAAAACAGCATCAGTATACATTCGATAGATGTTTGAGAGCCGTTTGCTGGGACTTTTGGAGGCGTTCGAAGATTTTCGGGACTCATTCGTGAGACGTTCAAAAAACTTCCGAAGACATTCATAAGACGTTTGAAGACATTCCCGAGACGTTCGAAAACATTCACAAACCGTTTGAAGACATTCATAAGGGGTTCGTACAGGTTCAAGAGACTTTCAACGACATTCATAACACGTTTGAAGACATACATGCGGGGTTCAAAGACGCTTGAGATAGGACGCATAATCAGACGTTGAAGAGGCTTTCGAAGGCATTTGCGAGACTTTCGAATGCGTTTGATGACATTCATGAGGGGTTCAAAGATGTTCAGGATACATCCGAGTACCCTCTGGGATATTCGCAGATTTTCATGATGTTTGAGTGTTTGTTGGGTTAGTTCGAGTTTCTTTGGGATTTTCACCCAAACAAACTCGTACTAACCTAACTAAAACTCAAACGTCATGAAACTGGGTCATCTTCGAATGTCCCAGGAGGGTACTCGGATGTCTCCTGAACGTCTTCGAACCCCACATGAATGTCTTTAACCGTTTTATGAATGTTTTCGAACATCTCGGGTATGTCTTCAAGCGTCTTATGAACGTCTTCGGAAGTCTCTTCATCGTCTCACAACTGACTCTCGAAAATCTTTGAACGTCTCCAAAAGTCCCACCAAACGGCTCTTAAACATCTATCGAATGTATACTGATGCTGTTTTCGATTATCATTGGGCGATAATAATAATTTCTTTTTAATTATATCACAAACAAAAAAAGGGTTTCACATTCGAAAGAAATATTTCATTCGGTTGCACCATCAGACATCAGATGATGCTGACAAAATGAAGTACGGGGTGAGAAGAATAAAAAAGTACATGACGTTACATTTCTTTTATTTGCACGAATCTTTAGGATTCAGCCACCAATTGTAGATTTTAAAGACATTTTGTAAGGCACAATTATTTTCATGCTTTTCACATCGTAGAGTAGAACTTTCATCTAATTTACTTGAGGCATCCATATCGTCAAATTCCATATTCAACGACTCAATAACTAGCTCATTTTTCATATTTAGTATATCAGCTAGCCGTTCTAGTTCTTCATAACCCGTATCATATACGATAGGACACATGTCGCCATCCGTTGAACCTTCAACTGCGGCCTTTATTAAATCTTCGGCCATGCTATATGGAACATTTCGATAGGCCCATTTGAGACAATGATTATTGCGAATCAACCATGATGCTTCATATCTCTCAGATTTTGTGAGAAGTCTCCATGGTATGGGACTCGCGAAAATGTAATGGGAGAGTACGCATCCCGTTCTCAGAATTGCTACTTCCTTCACAATCAAGTTCCTTCCAACAATGAATCCTTGTAGATCCACAAAGGTGGGCACAGTCATAACGAATATGTTTTAGCGTGGTCTAGACGATGACAAGATCCAATCGTGACTGACGTTGATCTTGGAGAAACCCATTTGTAAACTATTCATTCATTTAGGCGAGGGAGTATTTGCTGATCTATACAGTTTTATGGATAGTGTCGGTCAATGGACAATATGCAACAACGCGATCGTGTAATATTGAAACAATAGGCAGCTGCATTCGATGGTGAATATTCCTCGCATTCGAACTCTATTCACGCATCTATGGTAGCATTTGTTCACAGGCTCATTCTGATGCGATCAATCATTAACCGTGAGAAGGCCGTTGTATTGAAACTTGGCGATGGTTAGCAAAGACCGATTGCTATTACGGTCATTATGCTTTTTACGAAATCGAGAGTACATATTGAACAAAAAGGCGAAACTTTTTTTATGTCGACGTGCAAATTCGAGCCATCGTGAGGACAGAATTCCGAATTGAGATAAAGTTTAACTCTGGTGAGCTTGCAGTCGACGAAGTTTTTCTAGCAGAGATGGCAGCTTGGACGATCCATCAATATTTTGTTGTCCTTTGTAGCAATGGATACTCGTAAAGATCCCAAGAGCGAAAACACAAACTCAAGTATTGCCCACTTTCCACTATTCGAAGTAATGACAATTTATTGATATCATTTAATATTTGTGGAGCATACGCCATTGTAGCTTGAGCAATTCAACTTCTACCTCTTCTGATGGATGATGACTGAATACACAATTATTGTCATTGCACCAACGTGTTAGAATTAACTCACGGCCAGCATTGATTGTCGCAGAAAATGTATTTTATGCACAGCACTAGTTTTTCCAGTTCATCAACAAATCATGATATGGAATCAGCGCTGTGATGTGATCGATACTATGGTAGGGATGCCTCATATGGACAACACATGTAGTAGTCAATACTAAATACTCTATGATATTGATACATATCCTTTGCCACGTTCGTCTCATCAGCCTTTTCACACCCGCATCTATTCTATCATTGGTTTAAAAAGAAACATAAACACACCATATAGGCCTTTACAATGATTGAATGTTATGCCTTCCGACTGTAGTTGGTGATCTGGAGCCACTTATGGGTTGTCCAATGTCGTCGGAAGGTGCAGTTCTTTCTTGCTCAATAATTGATCTCATGTGATCGCAATTTGTCCTCTGATCTAAAGTAATCCAAACATCTGCGAAATAACGGATTGTTGCTTAATTCTTCTAGCACATATAACGATATAGTAATTATGTTAACTTCACACACCGAAGGCATACATATATCCTTATGGCTGTTACTGTTCTGTTATGTGCTCAGGAGACTCGACAGATTCTCGATCCATGCGAAATATTATACATTATTACCCTCGGTACCTTGTATGCATAGCAAATTGATATGCTTTTCCTTCTCATATTGAGTCATGCGTATCGGAACGATGTATTTCTTTGTGGTATACACATTGACGAATCGATTGCTTGAAGCTCAATTTTTTTTATCTCCGGTCTCTGGGAATGCAATATTCAGTACATTCAATCACGTTAAATAATGTGCGTAAGAAGATGCATGGTCACTATTTCGTTCAGCTGGATATAAAGGTGTGACAGCCGCCCATGCGAAACGTATATTATCTTTTGATTGCACATCAATTACAGCCCTCATAATCATGATCTCCCACGGCAATAAGATTTAACATTCAACGCGGATTGGATTATACTTAGTTTCATTTATTGTAAGATTACGTATTTGTCCTAAAGTTCTGCCACTGTCACGTTATTGAATTTCATCGAGCAGGGATTAATGTATGGACCATTACGCGTTAAACTCAATCTCTCGCCATATTAACCCATCACCGCTGTCTCCGGCACCCATGTGTATAAAATTCCTGTGCATGGATTTCTCCAATCCTTCCAGATGCGATATTCGGGCCATGAATGACTGTTGACGTTCAGTTCATAATCGTTGGCGCTTAAGTTGGCTTTGCGTTTTCAGTACTTCGGTGAACCCGTCGATCCGTTGCTTCCACGGTGTAAAAGCTTCGACCGAACTTTCGAGCGCGGCTCGATTGTGCAAGTCTTGTTTTGATGATTCAGTTGTGTTCTTCATATTAACGTGCTGAAAACTCTTTCCAGAGAGATTATGTTAACTCACTGCTTCATTCAAAGTGTGACGAACTTTGAGCACTGTCGATGATTAAAAATGGTCTCCCATTAGAAATATTTTCGCCGTTCCCTTTTAGCTCGGAATATGTAACAGAATCACCTCCATCACATTTTTTTTTTATATCGCCTTGATATCTATTTACGTGGAATTCATGAAAAATAAATACATACACAGATCGAGCAGATTGGGGTTCAACGGGACTGAAAAATATTATTCCGTAAGCATTTAAGACCTCGAGTGGATCTGTGCTCAGATGGTGCGTGCAGCGGGATCAGAGGCAGAATCGTAAAAGAGGCTCCGGCCATAGATCCCTAAAGTTGATCGTTTTTGTAATAAATACCTCGTTTTCGTATAGGTGTTTTGGCTATTCGAGGCATTACTTTAGCGGAATGTAATTTATAAGAAAATGTTCCCTATGCTCGGAGGCTGGCGTCGAACGTCAATGAAGAAAAAAAATGCCTTAACCATGTGGCTGATTTGGTAAGAACTGTATAGCCTCAAGTGTCACTTCAATAGGCTTAATGTTGCTTTGCGAAGAGCCCTATGATTCGTGATAGACTGGACACCGTACATACTGGAACACGTGCCGATATATACAGGGTGAGGCACGAACTGTTGCCACCTAGAATATCTATGTATTTATCGACGTCACAAAATATGTTCGAAACAAAAGTTGTACCGTACGAAAGGGGTCATCAGTAGTATGGGGGCCACTATGGCGACCCCCACTCCTCATCCCCACTCCTACCCCCACTCCTCGGCAGCCGAGGTGGTGGGGATGGAGTGGGGATGACCGTGCTTATCCCCTCCCCGCGCCCCAGAGGGGTGCGGAGGGGGGGATGGCCGGAGTGGGGGTTTCGCCATAGTGGCCCCTTTTTTTTGCTTTATTAAAATATGGTCACAAAGTATACATTTTTATGATATGTACATGATATCGCTGTTAATTAACCGTTTCAACTGATGGTTTATGAGATTATCGGTGACGCTTGTTCTGGCGCGTGCGGAGAGTTCGCCGGGTATACAGGATAGGGTGCGTTGAACACTTTCCTGAATTTTCGTCTTCCTTTTACGAACCCGTCGCCGTAAGCGACGCGCTGTCATGCTGAATAATTTGGCTGCGATTACGCTGACAAGTGCATTTTTACACTTTGTCACGTCTTCGGTGGAGCGTAAAAGCCATGTCATGTAGCCGTTTATGCGTTCCTCCAATAGCTGCAGCACGACTAAGTCATCTTTTATGAAGGTGAAGAATGGCGCCGCACGGTGTATAGCGTTTGCTCCGTAGTCGTTGCAATTTTGGATAGTTACGGTGGGCCGGTTGAGATGTTCACCGGATTCTAAATTGTAACTATCGCAGGAAACCACGGTGTGGACCGTAGGAGTGTTTCCCTCGCCATTGAGATACGCTGTGATCGTAGAGAGACGTTCGCGAAAATCCAACCACGACGGAGTATTTAGCGTTGTCCAAACGTTGCTGTCGCATGTGAAACGCATGACAGGGTGTAATTGATTAGCACTGATAAGTTCAATACCCAACCGCACACTTTGGGTCAAGCAGTTGTTGAGATTATGGGATATTTGTAGTAGCAGCGGGCACGGTTTATAGCAGCGATTATCGGAAGGCTCGTTTGCCATGGCTGCTCTGGGTAGACTGAATCACGCGAGTGAGATGTCGTTGTCTTTCGCGCGAGCTGCAGACGCTGCACTATTCGGCGGCTGGCTTGAATTCCAGAGTGTTGAAATCGTCCCCGAAGAACTCCATAAGAAGATTATTCTCGTGCGCAGCCGTCACCATCTGCCGGAACAGCGTTTCGTTTTCCAGAACTTTGGTGAATCTGGATGGTAGAAAGCACGCGAACTCCCTGTCCACTTCAATGATGATTCTGGGCCCGAAGCGTGTTTTTACTGGCCGTACATCAGAAATCTTGTAGTCGGTTTTTAGTGAAAGTTCCGACAGTTTTTTCGTCGGCAGGAAGCCCGACAACTTTCCGATCTTGTTGATTTGGGAGAAGTCCATCGCTGATATTGAGCTTTTGAATTTCACGGGTTAAAATTTGTAACGCTGTTCTTCTCTGAATGAGTATTTGAAGAGCAGCTAAGTTTTGCAAGAATGCTTCAACGCGAACTTTTAACTCGCACCGCTTCCTCTGCATATGCTTCTGCTGTTGCCGCCCGAGAACAATTAACAATGCGGAACGACTGATCCCTTATATCTCTGCTACACCCTCCCACCATACCCGCAGCTTCCCCCACCGCGTTTCGCCAAGAGGCGCACAAAACAAAATGGCTGATGTCGAAGAGCGCCAGGCGGAGTCTCTAGCAAAATTGCTGACGATGTCGTTGCTATGCGCCGCTGAATAAAGTTCGAGACACAGAGAAATATTCCAAGTGTCATCATTTTATTGAACGGTTAGCGATTACGGGAGCAGCAGCCCTGTACACAATGTAAACTTTTATGATTGAATGAATTGCTGCCTCCTGCAGGCAGACCCTTATTGAACATTTTACGCGTAGCTTTATTCTGCTTATGGCTAAATGTCTTGTAGTAGTCGCCAACTATTTTATCGTTGCGTGATAGATCATTTGAAAATACGCTTCTAAACTTATGCATACCGAAGCCAGTACACATATAATGAAGAAACATAATGCAATACTGTCCGCAGCACTGCGAATCCGCAGCTTGAAGCTGATCAGTGCTGTATCGGAAGAGTTTACAGTTTCCTCGGAGTCGACGGAGATGCTGCGGGATGATTGGTGGTAGTCCGTAGCTATCGAAGTACCATCCGCGTCCCTCTCGATCGACATACATGGCGATCTAGTGGGTACCGGGCTGTTTATATCCATCAGTATTCGCGACAATAGCCGTTGGTTTTGTCCAAAGTTTTGGTAAGCGATCTGCGGGGTATACGCCAACAGCGTGATTTTTTATATCACGTAGAGAGTCGAGGATTTGAAGGCTGTTCAAAGCAGGGCTCACCGCAGGGCAAACCAACCGATAACGCTGTTGTTGTCCTATATTCCCATAGCGACTCGCGACGTTCACTCTGACAGAGCAGCGTTTTAATCCTCATCACATTATCCAGGGCACACTTATACGATTGATTTTGCCGTATCGTGGCGTGATATGAGCAATGTGTACCGGCCCCCGGAAGATGCTGAAATGAGATATTATCCTCATCCTCCTCCAAATTTATAATATAGTAGCCGGTGAGTTGCGCTAAATAGGACGATTTAGCGACACCTCGTACAAATATCCGCGTAGAATCGGTAGCGATTGCCCTCAAAATTCTCTCAATACAGCGTAATGGTATATGACCCTCGAACCATTTTATACCGTGATGCTCCCGCGTCACCCGTTCGTTCGTTCTTTTCACATCCGACGGTAATTGTCTGTATGTGTGAGGTGGAGCGACGATCCAATGATCGTGCCACGATAAATCGATTGACGCAACAGCCACTTCTTTCGGTATAAAGTTGTAGTGCTTATCCGTCAAGCCTTGTATGTCTATCGCGATACTCATGATGGTTCTGCTGTGAGTGCTCTGCTCGAACTGGAGAGCTCAACCGCTGAAATCTACAATAACTTGCCGGGAAGCATCAACCTCCACCACGTTATCATATTCCGCATACACGACACAATTTACCGTTGAAGTTATTGCCTCGCCGAAGCGTACTTCGAGCCTCACGCTACCGTGTTTCACCAAATTCCAATGACTGTTACTGTTCGCCGAAAGATCGGGCGTTAGATCAAACGCAAAAAGACAATAGCCCCAGGGATACGCTGTGCGAGTAATTGAATTACCCTGATTGAGAAAGTGAATGCCAATCCCTGAGAATAATGTATGATACGCATCCACATATAGATGCGTGTCGTCAAAGTTAGGCTGGAGTGCTTTCGACGGTATCTGGACACCGTCAGCATATAACGCGAGATAATTAATTTTATAATTCTGAAAGTTAAACGGGTTCAACGCGCGGTTACCGTTGAATGCTTTATTATCGACAAACCCTATAATTATGCGCATAGGCAGTTGGCCCAGTATAACATTTTCCAAAGTATCGCCGTGCACTCCTGCATGCATCGATATAGACTTAACCTCGACACGTGTCAAAGGATATTTTGCTGTAGATTTTGATAATGCTCGCGCGTGAGCTAAAAGTATACCAGGGGCAATTTTAGCGCGGCGTACGAGAAGCGATGCCTCGGTAATATGCATGCTGAAATCTTTCGAGGAAGTCATAAGACAGAATGCGTCGCTGGTACGTACAAGGCGTAATCGCATCTCCACGCCGTTTATAAGAAATCGCTCTTGATTGAAAATATCGCAATGGAGGTGGCCGAGGAGATCGATCTCATTGCGCCCATTGAGGACCATTCGACGATTAGCAAGGCCTGCATTAGCTTCTGCTACATCTTCCATTTTACCGGCCGTATCACTGTACCATAGGTAACTTGAAAGATGAGAGCTTTTCGCACCCTGCCCATAATTTAATAAGTTTTCAATGTAGGCCCTGTATGCATAAGCATTATTGGGTGGAGATACGAGCTTCTGATTGAGAAATACATCGACTTGATTGAACAGCGAATGAAGTAAATTATTGACGGGCCCCACTCTAATGGTAGGGTCGGGTTTCACTGCACTCGAGCGTATTTGGACACGTATGCTTAGCATGGTATGAGCAAGATCGATGTATTCGTCACCTTGGCCAGGTACCACAAATTCTATTTTGAATCATCCGTCAGAGATGAGATCGGTTTATAGTGCACCCATTGCGTTCCCTCGATGGTTGTTTGAGTCGGCGGTAGTGAGAATAGTTCCAACTCAGACTTCAAACACTCACACGAATGGGCATGCAAGAACGCCATTTTCACGAGAAGATATCTGACACTGTCCTAGCTCGCGACTTCTTCTTCTTCTTCGGCGTTCTCTTTCTAGCTGTTCTCTTCTTTTTTTTAACACAATTTGTACCTTTTTTCTTCAACGCGGCTGTTTTCTTTTTTAGGCCGATCCTACGCGTGCTGTAGTTACTGAGCGAATGCGCAAGCTTGTGAATTTTCGAGGCCTTATATCCTGAGCCCTGCATAAGACTATTGAGGTTTTCCTCAGCTTTTCGCTTCAAACTCACACCCGATTCGCGCAAACGCGATTTGAAGGCTTCCCTAGGCTGAATTCCTGCATCCATTATATCGCTCGCCACATTAAGGCCTGACCGTATAGCCTCTTTGCCGACAACTCGCGCCCCTTGTTTTAAGAGAGGTAAAATGTGCCGGAAAAGGCCGCCAAGGAAACTGCCGATACCGTGACCCCTCTGGTTCGGCGACCCTATGTATACTTGGCTAATTCCCCCGTACCCTGTTCTACCTGCACCCACTGGTGCGTCAAAGTACGCATCGTAGTAATTCATGTTGCTCTCTCTCTCTTTCTCTACCGCAGCTAAGCTAGGCGTTTGAACTGGAGTGTCACGGTTAGCGTTCCACCCTCGAATGGCATCCAATGCCCGAATTCATCTCTTATATCGATATCTATCGATTGAAAGCTGGTACGTAGAAGAGGTATGTACCGCGGTGGCGAAAAACTTTTGATTTTCACAGAGCCGTAATTATAATTATTATCAATGTCAAAGGGAACGACACGTAATAACGGCGCGTGTACATCGCCGGTCATGTAGGACTCGCAAATATCCGTATAAACAAATAGCATATTGGGTATACCGTTCATGAGACTAGCCGGCTGCGGCGCAATATACTGATTCGCTACCACAAGACCCGTACTATGAGTGAAGCCTAAAATTTTGTTAATTATGGGGGAACAGTGGAAAGCGTGTTCTAGATTTTTGCACTCGGTGCAGACACGCTCTACCGAGACATAGCCGTTAAGAGTATGCTGAAATTTCAAATGGCCTGCGATACTTTGAATTTGGTTAATTGCTTCGAGTAGCGTGGAGACGCTACGGTATACCCCAGATGGTACGCAAGCCCGCTCGTTTTTAAAATCGACATTGGCCTCAACGCCCGGGATCACTGCGTTCGTCACTAAGCTGATAAAGTTTGTTTCACCTTCAGGCGGCACGTGTAGAACAGTCATCGGTATGTGTATTTCGGCTAAGGAAACGCCCCATTTACCGCGTAAATTTACACTTTGTGGCAAGTGTGTGGTATATTGCGTCGTCCTGTTATTAGGGTAGTACTTCATGCTGCTATTGCTAGGTAAAACTATAAAAAACTCGGTGTCGCTCATAGCGCCTACTTTTTCTTTCCCCACCTTTGGACTCTAGATAGCTCGGGTTCGTAATAAATGCCGTCAATCTCCTCGTCGTTGAGATCATGCAGAACGTACACGATAGGTCGGCTGCTCACGGATATACAATGTATCTTAAAGAGGTCACTGCTCCAGCCGCTCTCGTATCCTTTAGCAAAGGCAGCCTTCACGCTACTGATGCGGACAATATCGCCCAGCTTATATTTAGGAGGTGACCGCTGTACAGGATGCTGTTGTTTATATCGCCGTATTAGATTATCGCGCGCTTTGGCAGATGTAAGCAACGTCACAGATGCGGGCGTCATTCTAATGCCACTATGTATCGTACGATTGTATGCGGAGACTACATTCTGCAAAACGTCGATATAACGTTTTTGGCGCGAATACGTGAAGTATCGCCACATTCTTTATTTCAACGTTCGATTGAAGCGCTCTACAACAGCTGCTTTTACGTCAGGGTTGCGGCTCGCCCGAAACTGAATATTATGCTTCTGTAAGAAAGTCTGAAAAACTGACCCTGTAAATTCCCGACCCTTGTCCGATTGTAGGCAAACGGGAGATCGGCCGTTTGTGCTTTTTAGCGAGAGGATACGCGCCAGAGCGTTAGCCACTCTTAAAGCAGTCTTGTCGTACAACGGTTCAACCCACGCGTACTAACTGAGCACATCTATGACCACAAGAAGATAGGTATAGCCATCGTTATAACTTTTGAGTGAACGAAGGTCTACAAGATCAGCCTCCCAAACATCGTCAATGTTCTGCACATTGTAGATGCGCCGGGGAAATCGCCGGCGTATCGCTCTATGCCGTGTGAAAGCATCCTGTGCTTCGAGCCACTGTATCGTTTTTTCTGGGGAGATTTTCTTTTTACGACCTACGCGTAACAGTTTAGTAGCACCGGAAAAAGACGCCTCATTTGAAGGATCAAACTAAATTTTTTCAACTGTTTTCATACTGACAGTTTGAGAGAGGACCAGGTGAGTCGCCTTCTCTTACCCCTCCCGCTCTGCGCGGCTAATTTGTTGCTCTCGCTACCGCTGTAGAACTCGGAATGACTGGTATCGCTAATGTCCTCGTCGTCACCGTCGTCATCAACGTCGGTGGTGCTGTTACCGTGGGGTGAGCGTAATGTTGAATTGGCTTGCGTTTCCAGCCATAGTTCGTCATTTCCCACAAATTCACGAGGTGCCTGTATAGCCCTTAAAAAATTTGCAAAGACACTACGGCCCGTCGGTTTGGCCATCTTTCTCGCACGCATTGCGTCATTCACAAGATCAACAATATTTGAATGCTTGATTGTTTCTCCATTGACAGAAACCACGCCGGCTGCATCCCAAGAAAAATCTGCGGACGGCGTATCATGTAGGCGTCGCAATAAGAGTTTCGCTTTACTGCGGAATTTCGCAGGTACACTCTCAACGATAATGGAATCGTTCATTCGTGTTTCTGCTGCTACTGATGCTGATCTTTGGGTGGGGTGTGTGTCTTTTTTTTGTTCCTTCACAAGATCATGATACAGCTGTGCTCGTTCGCCATCGACGAAATGTAGATAACGCTGTAATACGCGCAAATACGCTAGCCATTTTTCTCGCTCGTCGCCATACTCGTTAGATGTCAAAATTTCGCTCATCTCCATATCAAGACGATTCAGAGTCGCCGTAATTGTTTTCTCCGCTTGGCTCATCGGTCGTGCCTGACTATCGCTGACGCTGCGTTTTTGGGAATCTAGTTGTAATAGACACTCCTCGGGCACCAGAACCATTTTCCTGGCATGCTCCATTATTTGACAATTAGATTTGACAATATGGTACCGAGGATTGGGGCAAGCAGCAGGGGTAAAAATCCGCCGCTTTGAATGACAAATTTCTTCTTACTTTTCCAGCAGCCTCTATTTGCCGCTAAGCGCCTGAGAAGAGGCACGTGGCGGCGCAATTTTTTCCGCTGGTTGGCTTTGAGAGGAATATTACCGCGAAGAACGTTTAAAGCGCACTCGCAAATGCAGCGTATTATACGAGAATCCGCTTTCCGCAAAATAGCGTCACGCTGTTCTTTGGTGAGATATTGAAGAGCGTTCAATATCGCAACGCTCTTCTTGCAAAAAGACGATCCGCTGCGTGCCATCACAGGCGTAGAACTGGCATTTCTCCATATGTGTCACCGCTTTTTAATTTCTTTCGCGGTACGTAAACGAAATGGCGTGTATTATCAGGGAAAATACATGCGCGGTATCGGCAATTATCGGGTGTTGATTGCTTCAGATCTAGTAACAAATAACCGTGCGGTTTAGATGTTGCGTCGTAATAAGCCTCCTGTAGAAATCGTGGATTTTCGGGACATATTTGGCGCGCCAAGTGCTGTATTTGAGCACGATCGCGAGGGTTTTTGAAGATAACGATATAATTACCATTCAAAGAGATGTCCCGCTGGCCTTGGCCCTGATGAAACAAATTTTGCGTTATAAAAATAACGCTCAAGTTCTTATGATGACTGCCTTTGGTGAATAGATCGACAACGGCATTGCTCGATGCTTCACGCATTAGATCATCGATAATTAAGAGCTTCACGTGTGGGTCGTTTGAGTAATCGGCAGTTTGGGGTAATCCTTCGCGAAATTCTATAGCATCACCGTACCCCGTATATGCTGTCTGCCACTCGGAATAATAAAATATTATTCTCTCAAAACGTTCGCTGTTCATACGCGTGATACATTTCAGAAATTTTTTAACAAAATACGTTTTACCGCAGCCTGTCGGCCCGCAGATCATAGAAGTCCAGGGATGTTGCCACCTCGTGTCCATAGCGGTAAATGAGGAAATTTAGGCTCAGTGCAATATTAAATAAGATTTTCGGGTTTTTACGTAAAAAATATATTTCCAGTATATTTTACAAATGGCGATAACCGTAGGGAAGCGATCCATACCGGCCGTCACGTCTTCGCTTAATGCTCGACGGCTTGCACGTTTTTGTCTCACCTCGCGTGACAACATGGTGAAGTTCTGTACGTCTAATGGCGTCGTATCTCCGTACAATAGGATCCTCTCGCTCGTCCACGATGAAGGATCGTACGGACTCATAGTTTATTAACGCATTGTTTGCAAAATTAAGCGTGATACCCTTAACTTTGCAAACCTCGCTCTCTGTCCCGTCAGGCGCACGCACGATGAATGCATAAAATTTAGGGCCGCCGGAAATGAAACTTCTTATGTAGCTGCCCTCGCCATAGGTGGTTAGCTCGCTAGTTAAATCGCCAAGCAACTGGCCTATCGGGGGCTCGTAGGCTTCAGATTGTTCTCTCGTTACATAAATTACGGAGTCGGTATCGCAGTACAACGCACGTCTTCCCAGACGTTCCAGGTAACCATACAGTTTTAAACGCGCTTGTGCTGTGGTGTATGCAGCTATTACGGCGTTAGCTATGCTTGAGGGTACCACAGCCTCACCGGTTTTAATATAATTGACGTAAAGAATTTCATTGTTCACCGGCAGCATACCTGTAATATCGTATTCTCGATTAGTTAATAACTCCATAAGTTTTTTGCGTGTTGATACCACGACTGTTTGCGGCAGGTTTTCGCGTTGCCCGAATTTTCCCCAGAACGAATTCAGACATAGTTTGGCGACTGAGCGTAGGCCGGGGTTTTTGGTTATCGACTGACGATTCAAACGAACCCCCTCTGATTGTTCAAAGCCAGCGATATAACGCTCCTGGGCTGAATCATCGCCCAAACAGTTCTCAGGCCAGCCGCTCGCCTCCTGCTTGATCTTCAAAAAGGTGTTAATGTACTCGACGAATAAACCTCCCGATTGCGTGTCACGACTGAATTGCGTTACTTCGTATTGCCAGATTTCAGCAATGTGGAGTATCGTGTAACCGCATGAGACGGCTTTTCGCAATTCATCGGCAACCCAGGTACCCTCGAACACACGCTCGTCCGGATCGTCATGCATACACTCTTCCTCGTTCATCATCTCGCTGCATGTGCGGCACAGAGAGAACAACAGTCGCTGATGCATACGCACAGGCAAAACAGGGTGGTAGAGATCGCGTGGTGGTAGATCGGTACATTTCACCAGGCCTTCGACACGCGCTAGATCACTAGTGGGTCCTGTCAACTCTAAGCATTCGTCGCCTATATATACTTTCGGATGTCCGATAGGGCATTTACCAAATTTGCAAATATACGTGTACAGAGAGCAGACGTCTACGTAGCGTATGCGCTCCGTCTCTTTAATATCGTAGAGCGTCACCATATTCTCCGTGCGACCACCGAAGAAAGCGTCACGAGGGTTTAAGGGTTCCGCAGCTGTCAACGGATGATCCCGTATGAGCCCGCGAATTTCGGCACTAGTTTCCAAAAGCCTGTCCCACTCGCATTCCCAGATTTCCGTTAACTGATAACCTCCCGAGCGTATTCTATTAGCTATAGCAAGAGTTCTTTCTAACCGCTCGTCCATTGATATATCACCGCGTTGTTTACAGTCTCTATTGAGGGAGAAGCATTGAGGGCAACCGTGCCAATAGCAACCATGAAATTGTAATACGTACGCGGTATTCCCTGTTTCATAATAGCCGTCGACTAGTAAATTTTGAGGTAGTCTAAATTCGCGCGAACGGCCGGCTTGTATAATACGCTTTCCGAGGGTGTGCTCCATACATACATGCCATGAAATTGCCTTTTTTGATTCGGTATGCACCCACCTATAGCCGCCCAACGGTATAATACCGATCGTATTGTCTTTGAGGAAATTTTTCCGAAAAACACTGAAGCAGGCCGAGGCTATCATTGTGCTCTCGTCAAACGGACAAACTCGGCCGCTGGCTATAAACGTGTCACGAAAAGCCATACACGCGCGTCTCAAGATCGTGACGTCGTCCGTGCAATAGCTTACGAGTTCCTTTGAAAAGTCAAACACGTAGTCTCTGCCGTTAGACTCGTGATACCAGGCTAAGAATTTTTCGCGCTCTGCGGGGCGCATCGTGTCGGGAGAATAATATTCTACGGCTGGTAGGGGACCCACATAATTTTGATTTTCCGGTCTGTTAAACAAATGAGGGAAAACACCTTTAACGATAGCGCCTGTGAGACCGAAGGCTTTAGGAAGCGCACTGAGAGGCATGTGAAAATAGTTTAGGCTGTCGAGAAAAACAAGTTTTTCAACACGCATTGAAATGATTTTCGTACCGTTCATAATGATACTCGGCAGTTGGACCTTTTTTTCTTCAATTAAATAGCGCTAAATGAACTGCGCGTCAAAGCCACCGGCATTATGAGCAATACAGATAGTACGCGAAAAATGCTCGACACGCTGCATAGCAAGTTCGACCAATTGTCCCACAGGCTGCTGTTGAAATACATACTGTGGAGAGTCGCAATACTCGCATGGCTC